>CAUYRT010055373.1:0-100945 GCA_963574885.1 Lepilemur ruficaudatus | reverse complement strand
GTTTTTAAAAATCTGGATTTTGCAAATTGTCAACACTCTACCTAAATATTAACATCCTGCATATATAAATATATATGTTTTGTTATACAATGAACAAAAGGGCAATTTATGATAAGGGCCATTTGGGATAGTGGTCAGTTTGGCTCACCTCATTTCTCAGTTTACCTGCTGTTTTACAGTCATTGAAGGTAAAGTCTCTACTCTCAATTAAAAACTGGTGCTAGGTAAAACTATTGAGCCAATAAAGACCATGAAAATACCTACCCCAGTGTTTTTCAAACATTGTCATTAATGCCAATACTAATGACCCACACCCAATACACACCTCTCATTTTCCAGGAAAAGAAAAATATTGAGTGACTTCCTTATAATGAAGTCACACAAGGCGGGAGAATACTTCTTGGCCACTGGAATTCACTACATCAGCCTTCTCTGGAGGAGGATATTATTTCGTAAGCAAACTATGAAAGCCCCTAGACATAAGACTTAAGAGTCTCCAAAGGATAATTCTCATCCCAAGCTCCGATTCATTTTAAATTTCAAAACTGTTCTTTCAAAGCTGTGTCTGCTGCAGTGAACGTCCATTACCCAAAAGCCACAGCTACTTTAGTTTCTATGGTGGTGCTTCATGTCTATCAGTGGTAGATTTATTAAAGGTTGCACAGTTTAGAAGGATAGGGACTAAAGAGCAAAACCATAAGAGATTAAAAACTGAAGAGAAGTTGTTTCAGAAGGTTGCATTTATTAAAACAGACTGTGGACTTAACTATCAATTAACACTAAACTATTTCTTCCTCAATGCTTCCTTAAAGGCTGGCTGTTTAGCCAACTACCAAAGAAATTAATTTTGTTGGGCTGAGATTTGACTTCTAGAAACCCAGTACTCTTAATTACTTTGTGAAAATTGTCCTGAAGAGTTCAAGTACTAAAATAATGAAAGCTATTTAAAAATGATTTGTACTTAAATTTATGAATTTTTATTGTTCAGATAATACAAAATTCAAGTTCATGTATTATTAATACATTTTGTTACTGATATATGCTGTACATAAATGATATTAAATTTTCAAGTGTATGCCTTTTTGTCTTGAAGTATAGAAATTACAAATTATCTTCTTTGCTTATTTTTATCAGGGCACTTAATAGACTGCTATGGAATTTGTGGCTGCTTAATAAATGATAATGGACATACCGAGAGTTTAAGTCCAAACTTTATGATTGATCTATTATAAATCTGAAATTTCTCGGCTTATTTTTCATATGGTTTGACTGCTTAAGGGAGTAGGAAAAGAAACAGCTGCCATCTCTATTATTACACAACCAGTAGCTGAAAATCACTGGACAGGTGGTTGATGGGCCCACTGATAATTCTGGAACAAGTGTTAAGGCTTAAATTATGTTAGGTCACTTTTCCAAGCTCGATGCTCCCAATTTGGTACAAGCATATGAAAATGTTATTTTGTCATAAAGTATATCATGTGCTGAAGTCATTCCCTATAGATTGATTTGGTGTTAATGTATTTTAGTTGAACAAAGAACTCAATGTATATGTTCCATTCATGTTTCCTGTTTTGTATCTTTCTTTACCTTAAGGTTTTTCTGCTCTGAATGCATTTGCCATGCTTATAGATATGCTATATAATATAAACATATATATCTATGTAGCATGTCTATATATCTATATAGCATATCTATATCTATGTATAGCTGCTGTAAATTACTTTGAAAAATATTTTTCAGTCCTAATTTATGTTGATTTCATTACACATATTATTAATATTTCTTGTCATTAATTGAAAATCTAGGATGTACAATCATAGTAAATATCCAAACTGAATATATAGTCAAAATTATTTTTGAAGGTTTATAGTAGCCTTTCCAGGATAATGTATACAAATGCTACTTTTTATTATAAAAATAATGTATGTTTACAGTAGACAACATGAAGAATACAGAAAAACTTATGTGAATGAAAAAAAGCCTATATGTCTGTTGTCCATTGACAGGCTTTGTTAGAATTTTATTTCCTTCCTTCCTGTGCTTTCTATGACAGATGTACAAACATAGATATAAAAATTTCACTTGTGTTTTGGGGTTCACTTTCTACATAAAAATTTGAATCATGATAATTTTATTGTGACATGAGGATTATTTATTTATAAAATTAGTTACGTGGTATTTTCTCTTGTGAATAAAGTATAAATTCTATAACTCTTACCTATGTTTGAAAATGTCAAAATTTTACATGTAATTATTTAGTGTATACATTAGATATTTTAGATATTTAGAATTTTGAATTTTTTAAAAAAGATTGAAGTTTATTGGTCATTTGCATATATTTGTCTGTGAAATTCCTGTTAAAGTGCCATTCTCATTTTTTTCTTATTTTTTTTTTTAATTCACGATATTATGGAGGTACAAACATTTTGGTTACATGAAATGCATTTGCCTCACTCAAGCCACTCAAGCCAGGGCCACAAGCCTGTCCTTCCCCCATACAGTGTGCCCCATCTCCCTTAGCTGTGGGTTTACCCACCCCACCTGCTCTACCCCCCCACCCTCCCTACCTGACCAGCCCCCAGTGAATATCACTACCATGTGAGTACCTTAGTGTTGATCAGTTAGTACGAGTTTGATGTCGAATACATGCGGTGCATGTTTTTCCATCCTTGTGATACCTCACTTTGAAGGATGAGCAATATCGTTTCAGTCTCATATTGACAAAAAATTAAAAGGCTTGACTGTGCCCTGTGTTGGAAGTTATATACACCTATGTCTCTTACAGAGTGCTGGTGGGACTGTGAAATGTTAAAACCACTTTGGTATTATCTTGCACATTTAGACATTGACTTACCCTATGAACCAGCAATTCTAATCTTGTATACTATATAAAGCCAAGAGAAACTCATATACATGTATACCAGAAAACATATACAAGAATATTTATAGCAACACAGTTCACAATAGCAAAACCTTAGAAACAACACAAATGCTCATCAATAGGAGAGTAGATGAATAAACTGCATTATTTGGATTATGAAATATGGAACAATAATAAATTGAAACAAATTATAGTAATGATGTATAGAAACTTTAATGATATATTATTAAGTGAAAAATACCTTAAACTATTACATATATTAAAATATCCTCTTTAATAAAGTTAAAAATCACCAAAATCATATACTCTTCAGTGTGGCATATGAGTTAAAAAACTATATTAAAAAGACAGCAAGAGAATGATGAACGCAAGAATGCAGATAATGATTTCTTTGGGTAAAAGCAATGGAGGAAGCAGGTGAATAGCAGGGGCGAAGATCAGAGGCCAGAAATAAATTACAATCAAGAATCTGGTCTTTATTTGGGGTAGTATGTTCACAAATGTTTATTATGTTAAAGTGAACAATCACATAAATTTTAGTAATACATGCATAAAAGAAGGTCATGAGTATACCAGTTGGATTACTATCAATCCAAGTTTGGGCACTTGGTATCCTTTAAAATTTCTAAAAGGAACATGTCTGGTTATGCTAAAGGATTCTGTCTTTTAGAAAATCTAAATGAAGCTTTGTTGGCATATCCTGGCACTGTCATGTGTTTATATTACCTTCAATAAGGCCATGCATCATTGTTGCCCTGACATTTGAAACTTTATTAGAGATATAAAGAGACTTAGGTGACCCTTCAACTGCTATCTACTAAAAAAACATACTGAGAAAACAAAAGATAGAGTGGTGTCTTGAATGTTCAAAGGTCCCATGGAGATGTTTACAAATAAGGTTAACATCTGATTCTCCTTGCCTGGGATTCTAATGCAGAGTCAGGAACTGAGGAAGAGATGAATGTAAGAGGAGGTAGGAGCAGATACTTTTACTGCTGGAATCCAGGGTAGAAATAGCAGCATGATGAACCAATGGGTGAAAGTGGAAGAAAGTCATAATTCCAACTGATGTTGCCATCTTTCTTTGGTTAGATTCTATTTATTTCTCTAAATATTTAGCTATATAATACTTACTCCCAGCCCAGTCTATAGCTTTTTAATAGGTAAAAGTTGCCCTAATATACAAAAGATAGAGAACATAGTTGTGAATTTGAAATTGCTTACTTTTCTGAAATTGACTAAAATGTATACCATTATATCGATATTTTTTTCTAAGAATTCTGCATAGCAATGGTGGGAATTAGGGGAATCTTCCCCTTTGCATTGAAGGTTCACTGAAAGAAGATCAACTTACAATAAGGAAGATTAATAAGAGAAAGAGATTTATTTATCATTTGCATGGCAAGAATAACAGAGTGATTTCCTATTATTCCAGTGGGGGCCAGAAATTTATATACCCTCATTTTAGAGGGTAGGGAGAGATGAGTTAATTCTGTAATTATACAGTTAATTCTGTTTATGGGCAATAAATGATTACTAGGAAGGATGAATAGATACTTGGGAAAATGAATAGATGGGGGAAAACAGGCTGACTTGTAAATGATTCTCATTGCAAATTAAATTAACCTGAGAGACAGGTATTATATTTAAAATGATTCAGGCCAAGTCCGGTTGCATTCTTGATCTTCTTTCCAGTCATATATTGGAATAACAGGGAGGAGAAGGGAAGTAGATTGTTCTTTTTGATGGGTCCATCTGGTTTATGCAAATAAAGGGAAAGCCCCTTCCAAGGCCTGTTGAACTCTAAGGGCCTTTAATTTAAAATATTCTTTATACCAAGGAGTCATATTTTGGGATAAAATTTCCTAGCTCCCTCACGATTATTATAGTTTCTCTGACAGTACAATTTATGGAAATAATTATAGTGTTGCTCCAACCCATTAATTAGCTTTCAGATATCATCCAGATTGTTTTTTTTGTTCTGTCACCCATGGCCATGCTTCTTGATTGAGAGACAGTAGAGTATAAACACTGAGGGTGCAAAATCAGGAGTCAAGTAGACCTGGGTTCATATTTACCTCTGTCACTTAACTATTTAGTATTAAGTAAGTAACTTAGCTTTTCTGTACCCTAGTTTCCTCATCTGTATTATCAAGATAATAATAATAGTGTCTATTTGATAGGTTTTTACATTAATAAAGGATTGATAGAAATAATATACACAGAACAATCACCACAGAGTAAGAACTCAGCATATGACAGTTAATAAAGATTGTATTTAGAAATAATTTAGTTCCAATAAAATGGCTATATAATATTTTGTGCTACAGAATTGTCCTGAACTTTGAAAGACTAATTTTCTACCTGAGAGAGGCTGAACTAAAGATCCTTCTCACTTTAGAAAAGGTCCACAATTCTCAGTGGACCTGTATGTGTTTGTAAATCTATGTATCAAACTAAAAATGATTAACTGAAGAAAGAAAGAACATGTTTGTTTTTATTTCTTGAAGGGATATCAACAACTCTAAGTGTAACAGTGTGATTCTATTCAATAATACTGTGTCTATTCCTGTCAAAGCAGAAGAAAATGCG
Organism: Lepilemur ruficaudatus; assembly: GCA_963574885.1. NCBI lineage: Eukaryota > Metazoa > Chordata > Mammalia > Primates > Lepilemuridae > Lepilemur > Lepilemur ruficaudatus. The sequence goes on along the minus strand of CAUYRT010055373.1, from coordinate 95,472 downwards.
CTAGGCTGGTGTTGGTGTTTCACTCGGATCACTTAAACATCTATTTGACAGGTACTTCTTCTTATCTCTCTGTGTTTTTTTTTTCCCTATACAATCTTGGAATAGCATTTATGTATTTTCCTTCTCTTTGGTTGAAAAGAAAACAAAATAAAAACCTAAACAATACAAACCCCATCAAACAAAAACATGTACTTACGTAGCATGATATAACCAGAAAATTTTCTTCCTATACCAGATCCAGATATCTGTAATTCTAAAGAAAAATAGTATTGACCAATGGTTAGGAAACATAACAAAAACTTATGGAAATGTTAAGACTCTCCAAGAAATACCAGTTTATTGCCACCACTTAACTGAATAAGTTTATTATCCAGATCTGGAATGTTCTCTACTCCTTACGAAAATACTGATTCACATGACTCATAGTTATTTATACTGTTAATCATTTTTGCATAATAACCAATTTATGTAAAATAAAAATATTTAAAATGACATTCAACCACAAAATATTTTTACAAAATATATCTTTTTAAAAATGATAAATGGCCATTTTTAAGACATCTAAACACTGCAGTAAATTAAACCACCACCAATACCCAGAGAGAGTGTCATTTTACAGGTAACAAAAACACATTTATTCTATTTTACTTTACTAAGTCTCAAAGGGAAAGGTATGTTTATACAACTCATACTACTTACTTTTTTGTGCAAAATAATTCCAATGGGAAAATAATTACATTTTTTTTTCATATTAGAGAATTAGCAAGAGGGAGGTAGCTTTCTAAGCTCTTGAATTAAATTGAAGGCTATATTCTAAATCTATGAACTCCATTTGACTCATGGATCATGAGTCTCTCTCTATATACCTGTAAATTACACCAATAACATTCTGAGTTCTTATTCCAAATTTTGCTTGTATGTTTAATTAAATGAATCCCACTGATAGTTAGAACTAGGAGCCTCAAGGTTTACCCTTCTGATTTATACCAAACTGTCCTCTAACCAATACAATGATAGGCTTTTCTGTGGGAACAGGGCATTTGGGATTCCCAGGGTCACAGCTATCCCACAGCCCAATTTAACTCTGCAATTATGTGTGACTCTGCACCTTCGTAGCATATCTTTTAATCATCCTCTAGACTGTAGTTTCTCAACCTTGGAGCTATTGACATTTTGGATCGGATTTATTGGGGCGACAGCCAAACATGCCTCCAATCATTGCAAAGGTCCCTGGAGGGGTAAAATTGCCCCAAGTTAAAAATCACTCTACTCTTCCTTAACTTCATTAACCATCCCATGTTCTTACCATTTTAAGCAATATAAAAAGCACTGTATGTCTTTAAAATATATGAAATTCCACTGTAACACATGGGGTCTGACTACTTATTTGTTAATCATTTGGTGGATGCTTTGAGGAATGTACATGATTGGGTTCATTGAGTATGAATCTAAAAATATAAAATTTTATTCGTAGTAATCATAAGATTAAAGTTGATTGTGAAGAACATTTACCATGGCTCCTTTTGGAGGACTCTGAAGTATAAAATAAACTGAAAACACGGCCCTTAGCCGATCAACCTCTTAAAGTATCAGATTTCTGAAAGAAAAACAATACCCCATCCACATCCTAAGGAAATAAGACTTTTTAAATCTTCTCCTAAGAATGTGAGTGGCAAACCATAACTTACAATTATTGAAAGATCAAGCCCTAGCCTTTTCTCTATTGAAGTTTCTGTTTAAAGGAGAATGCACAAAGTCTTTAAATATTTAAGAGGTCTCTAAAAGAAGGAAGTGGAAAGAAACAAATCACAACTATAAAACCCTTAGGCTGATTAAGTCAGAGCTGAGGAAGCATTTTATTTCCTCCCTGAAGTCCTAATCTTTTTTTCCTAATTCTATTTTCTTAAGCTAATATGCCTTGGGTTTCAGATCACCTAAGTCCTGGTTTACTGATCTTATATCCCATTTTTTCAATCACCCTTTCTTTAGTATATCATCTCTGACAACCTCCCCCCTTTGCACCCATTTTAGTCCCAGAGGTATGATACAGACCCTTTTTTCTATTAGAGAGGGAGACAAATATATGGGTAAACTAACCAACCAAACATATGTACTATGCATCTCTTACTGCTCTAAATGTAGTGACTATTAGGATATTTCATTTTCTACCAGGAAGAGATGTGTTATATATTTAAAACAAAATAAAAACATGAACAAATATGGAACTTTCCACTTACTGAATTCATGACTTTAAGAAAATATTTTATTTCTCTGAACTTCAGAAGCCTTGTTGGTTAATGGGATAATTGAAAAAATTGAGAAAAAATATACATATATCTACCTTGCAACATATATATATACTAATTTTGCATATAATAACTACAAAACCATTTGTACATAGTAGATATTCAAGAAGTAAGTCTTCAATTTCCAGTATCTTCTACAATGAAACTAATTTATATAATATTTTCATAACCCCCTGCTCTAACTTTTGACTAAAAATTATTTAACTCTAACTTTAGGGAAAGTGTATTGAAGCCATTACCAGCATCTTGATTACCAAAACAAAAAACCAGGTGCTAAAACTGTCAAGTGACAACAAGTGATTCAACTTTCTTTTTTTTGGATTGTTTTCTGGTTAACACACATCTCAAAGCTTACCCAGAATTGTTGTCTTTTGGCTTTTGACACTGAACTGAAAGTGAAGATATTTCAAGAAAAACTGAAATGCAAAAGATGTTATGTTGCATTTACTTTAAGGTTCATTCACTCTGACTTTTACATGACTTGTTAGACATTAGCCTCCCTGTTTTGAAAAGGCCAGGTACATCAGGGTTAGTGTAGAGGGTGAACACGATTAGTTTGCACTTTATCACTGTCATCCAGCTGCTGAATGGCTGCATTTTACATTCCACAGGTAATGAAAGATGTCAGAGCTATTTCAAGGAAATAGCTCTTACAAGAGTCAAAACTTAGAGGACTCCGGGCTTCTGATTTTAAGAACGACTTTTTCCATCCAAGTCCCTCAAATAGCCTACATTCAATTTTCGGTGAGAATTCAATAAATATTGTCTGAGTGCATTTTGTTAAAAGTATTAATGAACCATGGTAGAATTGGTTCAAAGTTTATTATTTTAAGATATGTAAATATAAGACAAGCTTCAACTTTGTTTCAGATATTTGCTTTAAAATGAATTTTAACTAAGGCTAAATATCATAATGAGATGCACATTGTGTTGCTATTCATTCTTTATGTTAGCTCGTAGACATATGATATTGAAAAATTAAATAATAGCATGTTCACTCAGCATTATACTGATCTCACTTGCTCCCATATAAGCACAGCCAACAAGCCGTGAGCACCCAAACATTGACAGTTTATTTGGGCATTGGGCAAGGATTTTCTTTACTTCATTACATCGTATCACACTTTCCATTTTTTATTCTACTATGGCAGGCTCATCTTCCTCTCACACTGCCAGAGGCTACCAATCTGTAATAAATTTCAGCTTCAAACCCACTGAAACGAGGAGAGATCAAATAAGTAAAAAATGGAAGTAGACGATAGCTGCTGCTTCTATTCCTACTCAAAAAAATTCTGGAAACTTAGGAGATTTCTTAAGATCCTAAGTATGGTCTTCAGGGACGAACATGAATTGTATGTAAGGAGATTTAGTTTCCAATTCTGACCCTAGAATTTCCCAGCTTAAAACAGTAAAATTTCTGGCATCAATATTTCCATATTTACAAATTAAAGGCTGGACTAGGTAATTTCTAGGTCACTTATAGCTTGAAGAATATATTCCTCAGACAATAAAAACATTTACTTTTTTGAATAAATAATTGTGTATGTACTCTTGATTCTCAATAGAACAGCAGCAGACTGTTAAACTCTTGGTATGTTTTGACAATAATATCAGTTTATAAATAAATGTTTGCTTTAGTAATGGTTAATTTTAAGTGTCAACTTGACTAGAACATGATCGTGCCCAAATACCTGGTTAAACATTATTTCTGGATATGTTTGTGAGGCTGTCTCTGGATGAAATTAGCATTTGAATTGGTAGACTGAGTAAAGCCCACTGCTTTCCCCAGTGCGGATGGGCATCATGCAATCATTTGAGGAGCTGAATAAAACACAAAGGTGGAGGTAGGGAGAATTCTCTCTCTCTGCTTGGCTTCTTCAGCTGGGACATCATAAGTTTTCTTCTTCCTTTGGACTGGGACTTCGACCAGTCCAATGAATGAATACTTCTGGTTCTGAGACCTCTGGACTTGTATTGAAACTATAACATCAACTTTCCTGGGTATTCCACTTTCAGACAGCAGATTATGGAACTCCTCAGCCTTCGTAATTATGTGAGCTTATTCTTTATAATAAATCTCTTTCTCTATATTCATTTGACCCTTGAATAATGCGAGGGTTAGGAGTGCTGACCCCTTGTGTAGTCAAAACTCACACTTTTTTTCTTTTCTTTTCTTTTTTTTTTTTTTTTTTTTTGAGACAAGGTCTCTTTCTCTCTCTCTTGCCTGGATGAGAGCGTAGTGGCATCATCACAGGTCACTGAAACCTCAAACTGTTGGGCTCGAGTGATCCTCCTGTCTCAGCCTCTTGAGTAGCTGGGACTAAAGGAGGCACAACCATACCCAGCTAATATTTCGGTTTTGTGTAGAGATGGGGTCTCATGATGTTGCTCAGACTTGTCTCTAACTCCTGGCTTCAAGCAATCCTTCCACCTCAGCCTCCCAAAATGTTAGGATAACTTTTGACTCCTCCAAAACATCATTACTAATAGCCTACTGTTGACCAGAAGCTTTACTGGTAACAGTTGATTAACACATATTTTGTACGTTATATGTATTACATACTGTATTCTTACAATAAGGTACACTAAAGAAGAGAAAATGTTTTTAAGAAAATCATAAGTAAGAGAAAACACATTTACTATTCATTAAGAGTAAGTGGGTCATCACAAAGGTATTCATTCATTCTCCTTGTCTTCACGTTGAATAGGCTGAGGAAAAGGAGGAAGAAAAGGGGTTGATCTTGCTGTCTCAGGAGTAGCACAGGTAGAAGAGGTGTAGTTGGAAGGGGAAGCAGGAGAGGCAGACATATGTGATGTACTTTTATTGAAAAAAGGCTATGTGTAAGTGAACCCACACCATTCAAACCCATATTGTTCAAGGGTCAATTGTCTGTGTGCTTGTGTGTGTGTGTGTGTGTGTGTGTGTGTGTGTATATATATATAATGTATATATAATATATACTAAATGTAGACATCAATATCTAGAAAGATACATATCTATAGGCTATTTGTGTGTAATACACATATATATTTTATATAGAGATATATAACTATATATGTAGAGAGAAAGAGATTTATCCAAATAAGATATATACTGATTCTGTTTCTCTGGAGATTACTATTACACTTTTCTAAAAGAGGACTTTTCAAAACTATTGGAAAATTAATAATTCCTTATATTGGATTATACATTTTTCATGTTTTTCAGTACATTTTTGCCTTAGTTATTTTCCTTTTTCTTTTCCATTTTTCTTTAAAAAAGAAATCACTTGATATAACTTGGAAGGTATTACCATCTCAAAATTTAAAGATGATGAATTCAAGATCAGAAAACACTAAGTGGCTTAGCAAAGATGTTTTGGCTTTTTAAAACCACCATCTTATTGTAAAATACAACATACATGTATATGTCTTAGTTTGCAGTTTAATAATAATTGTAATGAGAACACTTGTCTATCACTCAGATAAAATGTTAGAACATCACTGGTATTCCAAAAGTCTCTCTGTGTCCCTTCTGTGCCAGTTATCAATTGATTTCCTCTCACATTCGAACCCATCCTGTTTTATCTGCTCTGCCATAAGGAAGCTTTGAGCATTTTTTTCTTTGCTGCAAGCACAATATTAAGCATTGTCAATAGAGGGCGCGGGAAGAATTTTGCAGGAGGAAAGGGGCTTCTCTCCTGATTCCAGTGTGCTGCCTTGGGTTTCCCACTCCTACAGCGTGGTTTGTAAGTAGGGACCACCTTGCTGACGAGTGGGTCCTCAAAATAGTGATGTCTGAACTCCCTTTTTGCGTTTATTGGACAATCTTGGCCCTCCTGCACTCCACAGGGGTGTTTTCTACTTGTCCAGTTATCATGGACCAACTTTGGCTTGGACAACTTAGTAAACTTCAGCATCCTGTGGGCTGCAACTACACCTTCTCCAAGGAGGTTTGAACCCCAGTCTTAGGAAGGGGCATCTCTTTTCAAGTCTGTCCTTCCTTGAGTACTCTCTTAATCCAACGGTATTCTTCAAAATTCTGCTTACATGTCTGTAATTATACCCCTCTGTTACAGTTGTCTTGGCTAATCACCTTTTAAATAACAGGTTTCTTTCCAATCATTCCCAGGTGACCACTATCCTAACTCAGTTATAAAGATTGTCTTGAGTTCTTTTATAGTTTTGTCAACTATGTGTACATTTTTAAACAACATAGTTTCATTTTGCCTTTTTTAGATCTTTATATGAACTCAGTGTCTATACTATTTTATTATTTGCCCTTTTTTGTTGTTCAAAACAATGTATTTTAGATAAACTAATGTTGCTGTATCTATGGTATGCTCTATTCATGTACCTACAATATATTTCCCACGGGCTTTTTCCAGTATTTGACGGTTATGAACAAGTACTTTTTTTTTTTGTACCTATTGCAAATAAGTATTTTTATATCTGTGAACTATGCACAAGGGTGAAATTTCTGAATCAAAAGGAATACCTCTTCAACATTGCTAGATTATGGTATATGGTTTACCAAAGAGGGTGTACTAATTTGTAATCCTTCCAGCCATGTATGAGAATTCTTGTAGTTGTGTACCCTTGTTAATACATTTTAATATTAAGAAAAATCCTGCTTTAAGTCTTTTACCTTTTTCTATTGGTCTGACTTTTTAGAAGTTTTCTTCATATAAAATCTGGATAAAAGTCCTTCATCAGCTGTATGTGTTGCAAATAGTTTCTTCTAACTCTATGGCTTTTTAATTTTGTTAAACAAAACGGTTGTCTTTTGAGGAAGGCAAAATTATGGCCACAGTTTTAACATTGTTGGATTTATTAATCTTTTTCCTTGAGGTTACAACTTTTTGTGTTTTAAGAAATCTTTTTCTATCAAGGACATTAATATATTCTTCCATATTATCTTCTAAAAGCTTTATGGTTTTGCCTTCCACATTTAGGTTTTTAATCTACCTGGAATTGATTTTTTTATATGGCATGAATGCTTTTGCTGTTATGCCATAATTTCTAAAAATCAAATGTACACAAGGTCACCATTACCATTTAGTTTATGCATTTACAATAGTGGAAAGGTAGTCTCGTGTAGAATGATGCTAAATCAAAAGAAAACATCTTTTCATTTAAAGAAACCAATAATTAGGCTGTTACTGAGTGCCACACACAATGACAAATGTTTTACTTATTTAGCCTCAAAAAACTTATTTTACAGATAAACCAATTAAGGATTAGAGAGTTTAAGGTGCTTGGCTAAGATCACATAATAGTATAAATTTGTACAAGGATTTATATTTTACCATTTAACTCAAAAACGTCTGCTACTTCTATCTTTCTATGGATAGAGGCAAAACTTTTGCCTGTACTCAAAGCCACCCCATTTTACTTGTCAGTGGTTTTTTTTATGCTGTTTTCAAAGTAGACCCATTTGGAGAGTTTTACTTATCTTTCTCTGTATTATTATTCAATAAAAATGTTTTATTCAAGAAATATAGCAATTTGACAATTTCCTGGAATTTAAATTTTTGTTATAAATGTATGGCCCCCAGAACCTGGATCAGAGTTTGGTAGCTGTGTTTATTGGCTCCTTTGAGGACTCTGCCAAGTTCCGACATAATCCACACTGGGGGTTGTTTGACTAAGCAGGCAAGGTTTTGCTGTCCCATCCCACACAAACCCCTCACACCAGCTTAAGTCAGAGAAAAATCTGATTTATCTGATATATTTTGGGGGCAACCAGTTGAAATTTCATTTGAATAAAGTTTTTGCTGTCAAAAATTTCTGAAAATAACTGGTCAGAGTGATTAATTATAGGATGTGGCAGGGTGCCTTTAATAGTCCAAAAATAAGATTACAGAAGAAATCCACTGGAGAAAATTAGATTTACAAGGTTTCTAATTCTAGAACTAATAAGTAAATTTAGTAAAATCAATAGAAATTCAATTTTATTTGTGTACTAGTTAAATCCATTGGAACAGTCTGTTCACAGAACTGTTACTTTGTTTATCCCTGGGTGGTTAGGATATTGGTGATATTGAATTGTCTGTCTGTACATTCTGATTTTCCCATAGTGAGTATGTATTTTTAAAATGTCTCTTTGTCACATGCACAAGCTCAACACCTGTGACCCTATGACACTTGAGAGAGAGTTAAGGAAGTCCAGCAGAAACTCTGTGTGGAGGGCAAAAGGAATATAACTCAGTCCACTGGGTAAAAATCTGTATCTTTTAACAAACATCTAAAGTTTTACTCAAGGACAAAGAAGACTTTGTGTAAGTTGTATTGAAAGGTGTAAACAATAGAAAGGTGACTCTCTTCATTTCCCACTAATGGATCTGCTAGCACTTGCTTTTAGTGGTTCTGAGAGTCTAATCCCTGTTTGTCCTAAGTGATGGCAGTTTCACAACTTCCTGTGGTAAATAGATTGTTCTAAAAACTCACAGTTTTAATCGTCAGAGCAGTCTTTCCTGAGAATCCATTCTAAAGGTTCCTCCTCAATTTTCTCCTAGTCAGTCTTCCTTGTATCATGCTAATTATTGATTGTTTTCTAACTTTTGTGGGCTGACTTATTCTTGTAGGTTTTTATGGTGGCACCCTGTATTCTTAGATACTTTCTTCATAGCATAACTAATTCATATTCTTATCACTCTAGTTTGACCTCTTTGTATTTCCTCCATTTGATTCATATTTATTTGGTTTCCCATAGAGCTTAAAACTCCCATTTTGGTTGACATCATTTTAAAAAATCTTTTTAGAAACCATGACATCTGGTTAGATTGCTGTGATTTGTATATTATTAACTTTTAGATTTTGAGAAAATTTACCCAAAATATGAACATAACAAGCTAGTCTTCGTTTTATTTAATAAGCAGAAATATGAGCAATTTATTTTCCACAAACGATTAGAATGCCTTATTGTGAAGCTTATTGACCTTTTAAGCTGATGTTCTGCCAGATAGTGTGATATTCTGCCCAAGCATATAACCCAGGAGATTTTCCCCATAGCTGGTCCTTAGGCGTAGGAGGAATAGTGTGTCCAGGGTACCTAGGGATTGTTTTGCCTATTCTCACTGGACGATGTGCACTATGTGTACTCTGCTTTACTAGGACATACTCATACAGCACAGACTCCCGAGCCAGACAAGGCTGAGTGTAAGGTCAGATCTGCCACTTCCTAGCTGTAGGACCATATGCACGTTGCTTGAAGTCCTTAAACCTTTGCTTCTTTATCTGTAAGAAGGGGACACTAATATCTACCTTATAGAATTTTTGTGAGGCTCATATTTATAAAGTGTTCTATATTCAGAAAATGCTCCATGAGTTTTTTGATTGAATTAATGAAGTAATTTTTACTGTTCATGTTATTCTTAAGGATATAATGATAACCCTTAGACTCTGATTCAGATCTTGTTAATAAATGTTCTAATGATGCTGTTTCTTCTTACACTTTCTATTATTTTAAATATTTATTTAAGTCCAAATGAATAGTATTTCTCAATAAGAAATGACATTAACTTATTTTGTGTTACTGGCATTAATTACAACAATAATTTCCTTCTAATAATCCTTACTGAGAAAATGATCTCTAACAAACAGAAATAGAAGTGTGATTAAGGACTCAGTTATCTGTGTTAATTAGCAGGCATATGTCACTGTATATAGACCTGCCACTTGGTACTGCCCTATTGCTCTTTAATACAGATGCCTCTGTTTGCTTGCTTAATGTTGTCTTTAAGGATGTCAGTTTGTATAAAATCATATACCTTGACATTATTTCTTCACCTTTCCTAGACTTTCTTATTTTAGATCATAGTTGGCCATTTGTAGTCTTTTTGTAGTGTTATCTACTAATTATATCCATGGGCTTTGTGCAGGCACACCTGGGCTCTATCCCCAGAGCTATCACCTGTATTGTGTCCTTGGATAAATTACTTACCCTGTCTAGACCTAGATTCTTCACTCATAGGTCATAATAATAGTCTCTCAGTGGATTTTAAGGAATTATTTAGACAATGTTAATAAAACACTTAGCAAAAATCTTGCCACATTTGAAGTACCCAATTTTAACTATTATCATTGTACTTTAAGAGGTCACAGTGAATATGTCTATTAAAATATAAATGAAAAAATCGAATGGGACAAATTCTGAGGTTTGCAATAAAGAAATTAATTTCCTATGGATTATAATGATCCCCAGTGCCAAATAAAAATTTAACCCACATCTGATTTGTGCATAAACCTTCAATTCCTTTTAGACAGAAAGTTTAATAAGAAACTGATATGGAGAAATGATGTTTTAATTCTCCAGAAAAAGAGGGTTAAATTGCATGATAGAAATGGCTTATCTATTATCCTGAGTGTTTTTATTTATATAATTAAGTGAAGAGGATGAACACAGGGAAAAATAATAAAGGAATCTTTGGACTGGAGATTAGTATGGAGAACACAAAACAGGCATAGCATGATAAGGAAAAAAATAAAGAGATTTGTTATGGGAAAAGCTAGATGAAAAGGAAATTTGTTTACAAGGAGGGGAACACATATGTGGGAATTTATATGACAAAAAAAAACAGAAGAAATTATTATTTATGAAGACCTTGAAAGTAAAAGAAATAGTTTATTTCCCTTTTCTTATCCCAATCTGGGCCTCATATTTGAGGGGGCAGCTGCCAACTGTGTGGAAAATATAGACTATAGTATTGGAAAGAAAGGTTTCTTGATTTTGCTTTTATTTTTGTTTTTTAATAAGAAAACAACTCTGAAGGTAAAACTTTGTAAGCTCAAAGCAGATGCGGTCCCCAACCATTTTGGCACCAGGGACCAGTTGCATTTTTAAAAATTGTTATTGGCTAACATCATTATTGATGAATATCACATCTTGGTTCTGTAGGAAGCATACTCTGAGAAAAATTTTAGCATTCAGGAGCAGCCATTTGGTCAACATTCATAGAAGGGAGGAGAAGGAAGTAGGACTGGGAAGCAGGATTGGATAAATCAAGATGTTGTGCAGATCTAATAGCCTCAGCTAACCCCAAAGGGAGCTCCTGAGCTAAAATGGTCCATCAGGATTCCCTTTCCTTGACCTGAAATGGCTGGTCCTTTATAACCCTGATTTCATTAGTCATTGTTTGGGGGCCACCCCTGGAAGTGTATGACCTTGGATACAGCAGCTTTCTGCAGCTGAGACAATCCCTAAAGAGGCTGACAGGTGAAGGCTATTCACTGGGGGCAGCAAGAGCAACAAGTTCTTCAACTGAAGTTGAGTCTGAATGGTGCATCTCTCTGTCTACCACAAGGACCCGTGGGATTTCATAAAGTCCTTCACTTAAAAGACCTTCACAGTCATGCACTGGAGGTTTACACCTACTCTCTTCAGATTTTGGGGGGAGAGTGAATGACTTTCACAACCTCATTGATGATAATCTCTCTACCCACAGATACTTCTCTACACATGTTGGCAGTGTTTCCTATAGACCTGCCTTAACAATATATTAGCTGTGCCAACCTAGGCTCCTAACTTTACTAGTCTTTCTGCCAACTCTATGAAATTCTCAAGGACACCTTAGATGCCCACACTACTTTATCTCTTTCTCCTTATCTGCATTACCAATTCCTAGCCTGATAGCATCCTCTCCAGGGGTCCCCAACCTATGATGAGTTGTATAATTATTTCATTATATATTGTAATGATAATAGATATAAAGTGCACAATAAATATAATGTGCTTGAATCATCTGGAAACCATCTCCCTGCTCCCTAGTCTGTGGAAAAATTGTCTTCCATGAAAACGGTCCCTGGTGCCAAAATGGTTGGGGACTGCTACATGTTCTATCTGCTTTGAACTTTCAAAGTTTTACCTTCAGAGTTGTTTTCTTATTAAAAAACAAAAATAGAAGCAAAAGCAAGAAACCTTTCTTTTCAATACTATAGTCTATATTTTCCACATGGTTGGCAGCTGCTCCCTCAAATATGAGGCCTAGTCTTATCCCAGTTTCTCTTTTTCCTTTCTTTCCTAACCGGCTGTTTGTCATAGATACCAACACATTCTCTTTTTCTGTGTTTTAAGTTTCATTTTCTCTTAACTTAGCAAATAACCTGGATTCTATTTAATAAAAGTGACAGTAGGTAGCTGATGAAAGCAGCAAAATTCTTTACTCTTTGGACTCTGGGTGGATGTTGAGGGAACTATAAATGTTCACTTATTTAAATAAAAAATTGCCTGTCATGCATACATTCATTCTCTTATGAATGCTTTTCACTTTCCTGTGATTACTTCATTCAGTTCTAGTGGATTCCACATACACTTTCTTATGGATAATCTAGCTCAATTCCTCCTTTCTCCCGAAGCCTTCAGTCTTCTCAAGTCCTCTCTTTCTTACTGACTTACAGAGAATAAAGCTAGTAAATATGATATTGTAACTTAATTTATAATTTAAATTTATTTTTCAGTGCTTTCTCCCTCTTCAGAGGAAGTGTGTTTTCTTTAAACATTTTCTCCCATGAATTATTTCTCAGATTTAGACTAAACAAATATGATCAAGAAGAAAAATAGAGAATTAGTAGGTTGTTTAATTTTTGCCCCTTGAAAGTTATTTGAAGTCAAATAAATATTTTTGTTACATGGCTTCTCTCTCCATTTCTTATATTCCCCCCAATAAAATAAGATTTAATTTAAAAAATATAGATAATAGTTACCAGTCCCTGATATTATCAACACCAGAGAAGTAATCATGAATCTGGTAATGAGGACACTTAGTTTTTCTATTGGTTTCCAAGATTATATTAGAAATTACATAACCTGCATGTCCAACTTAATTAACAATTACCGGTGATATAATTTATTTACAGGCATCAGAATTGTTTGGTTCAAATGCCTACATCGTCAAGAATGGAAATTTAATCTATTTATGGCTAAAATTTGCAATTTTTCAAATCCTTGCCTTTGAAACAGATTTATTAATGGATTACCATTAAGCAATCTTCTAGTCCTCAATCAGCCATTACTTGCTCAATTGTACTTCTGAATATTAAACTTATAGGTGATAATTATAAATATGATCAAATGAAAGACAAGCTTTGTTTGGAACTAGATGGAGAATAATCTTAATATTTTAGGAAAAATACAATGGTCCCATGGCACGGTCAATCTTATACTTACTATGAACCATATATAAAACCCAGTGTTTCAATGTCTCTTGCTCTTGGTAGAAGTTACTTCTCTTTCTTAATTTCGATAACCTCTCATTATTTCCAATCCTAAACTCATATAACCAAAGGCTTTGCTTCTGTGGATCAAAATTTTTAAAAATGCATTATGTCAAAGTTTATAACATTTGAGATTTGTGTATTTGAAAATTTTTCATAGATATCCTTATTTATAGCTATTTATTTATACTTATTTATAGCTTATTTATAGTAATATGTTGAAATATTCAATTGAAAAGGGAAATTTAGGTATTAGAAACTACTAATTTCACCAATGAATAGAATAATAGTTCATCTTCTTGAAAAATGGAATATTTAACAGTGAGGATAATATGTGAACTTGATAATTGAAATATAGTTGCATCCCAAACTGGTACTTATATACTTTAGTGTTTACTTCTACATTGGAGAAAGGAACGCATTCAAAGGCTTTTTCATAATTGACTTTAAGGAATTCCAATTGTATGTTTGGATGAATGCACTATACCAATTAAACTTTACATTAGTACTTCTAAAAGGCTAAATATTTAAAGGAATTTTCATTTAATATATTTAAAGCATTTTATTAGCATAGGTTAATATACTGTATCTTCTGAGTCCATAACCAGATGAAACACAATTTTTTTGACTTTGTAACTTTTAAAAATGAGACAAATTAGAATGGAATGCATTAGGAAGGCTCATAGCTTACTCTGTTTTTTTAGGTATATGTCCAGATATGGTCTTTATTACTATACCTAAAATAATATACATTTTTATCCTTTTGAAATTTCTCCATGCTACAAATTTATGCAACTTCATAAATTTGAAGATTTATATTTTATAACTTACACAGTTTGTGGAAAATCTTTGATGGGGACTGCGAAAAGCTTTGTGAAAGGCACAACTTAGCATAAACATTAGCAATTGTAAAAAATAAAGACAATTCATATTGGTTCCTATATTTTTTTCTGTAAAATAAAAATGACATCAGGGCATACTATACCCTGAACATCATTTTTGACAAGTGACATTTACTTTTAATTATCTCTAATATAAGTTTAGATAAGTACATGTCATAAATACTTGGTAAAAATAATGAGATCCTAATGACATTAGATCTCACTGTATCTATTTGTAAATTAAATATTTCCTGCCTGAAAAATGGGAGAAAATATCTAGGTTTATCCTAAAAAGTATTATATTTATGAATTCATTGAATTAAAAACCAGTCCAACATTATAATTTTTTTCTGCTTTTGTTGACAGTTTGACAAATATCAGCTACTGTAAAACAAGAAGTTTCATGACAGTTTGAGATTTTATTTTCATAGATAATGTTACAGAATAAGATCTATAAATATATTTATATTTTAAAGAGTCATCACTGAACTTATTCAGGATGTATCTATATGACAGTATACATGCAAAAATAAAATACGGTTTTTGTTCAGTTGCCAGGATTTCTGGCTTTTAGAGAAGTAAATATTTGGAAACTTGGAAACATTTATGTGATGTTTTACTTTTTAAAAAATTGAGACATTTTTTGTTATTCTCTGCTTTTCCACAAGCTTCAAGTAATAATCTTCAAGTAAAGAATAATAAGCTTCAAGTAAAGAATACTTAATAATATGACCAGTATAGCTGTTGGTAGGAAACAGCCCAGAAACAGGGACATAATTTATGGGTTGTTCAAACTCTTGGTACACACAGATAACTTTATGTAGCATCTTAAATTACAAGCAACGATTTCATACAAGGACATAAATCTACCAATGGACTAGTTATTTTTAAGTCTTAAACAATAGCAAAAAATGTACTGATTTGTTTCCAACACGGAGTTTAGTCTTTTCTTGCAAGTACAGAACCCCAGAATTTTAGAGACTAAAGAGACGATAGATTTCATGTAGATCAATGGTTCTCAGACATTTGAATTACACAGACCTCTAAAGTTTTAAAATAACAGCAACAACAATAATCAACATGGAAGAAAACAATGAGTGGTCAACTTTTCATAGAATCGATCACATTAGAAAGAAAATACCAACATTCATCAACATAACTTCATATCAGAAAAGTTATTTAATACAAAAATACTATCGCCAATACTAATAACAATATAACCACAGAATAAAAAATGACCTGGTAAATACATTTTAACTTTCTAAAGATTTCACTGTATGGTTGATTGCTACCTCTACTATTCATGAGACCGTCCTTAATGTATCCTACAACGTCCTACAAAATCTGGCTTCTGCCTTTTTTTTTTTTTTTTTTTGAGACAGAGTCTCACCATGTTGCCTGGGCTAGAGTGCCGTGGCATCAGCCTGGCTCACAGCAACCTCAAACTCCTGGGCTCAAACGATCCTTCTGCCTCAGCCTCCCAAGTAGCTGGGACTACAGGCATGTGCCACCACGCCCGGCTAATTTTTTACATATATTTTTAGTTGGCCAATTAATTTCTTTCTATTATTAGTAGAGACGCGGTCTCGCTCTTGCTCAGGCTGGTTTCAAACTCCTGACCTTGAGCAATCCGCCTGCCTCGGCCTCCCAGAGTGCTAGGATTACAGGCGTGAGCCACCGCGCCCAGCCTTGCCTTCTTATGTAATGTTTTCTCTACCTTGATTTTTGCTCTATAGCCTCCCTGACTTTCTTTTGGTTACTCAAAAGCAGTAGTCTAGTGGGGCAAACAAAGATGAGGGATCATTAGATAATATTATGTTGAGGTGTTGTAAATACTAAAATTTATTTTAATATTCATCTACAAAATTAGAAAAGCCATTTCACTGATAGGTGCAATACAGATTACTTCCTTAATATCCCAACAGACGTAAGCTCTCACAGAAAGCAGAGGAGTTCTACTAAGGAAAGAATAGACACTGGATTTCTAGATGAGGTCACTCTTTGTATTAGCCAGGGTTCTCCAGAAAGACAAAACCAAAAGGATATCTCTATATATCTAAGTATCTATCTATATCTATTTATCTATCTATCATTTGTTATAAGGAATTGGCTCAAGTGGTTGTGAGGGCTGAGGAGTCTCATGACAACTGAGTCATGAGTCATTCAGCTCAAACGGAATTAAAGACTTAAAATGTAAAACCCGAAACCATGAAAATCCTAGGAAAAAACACAGGCAAAATCTCCTTGAGATTGATCTTAGCAATGATTTTTCTGACATGACATCAAAAACCCAGGTAACAAAAATGAAAAATAAATAAGTAGGGCTAGATCAAACTAAAAAGCTTCTGTACAGCAAAGGAAACAATCACAAAAATGAAAAGCACCCTAGATATGGGAGAAAATATTTGCAAACTATATATCTGATAAGGGGTTAATATACAAAATAGATAAAGAACACATAGACATAAAACAAAAATAAAAACAAATAATCCAATTAAAATGGGTAAATGATCTGTGTAGATATTTTTCCATATAAGACATGCAAATTGCCAACAGGCTTATGAAAAGGGACTCAATATCACCAATCATCAGGGAAATACAAATCAAAACCACAATAAGATACAACCTCACACCTTTTAGGATGACTATTATCAAAAAGACAAGTGATAACAAGTGTTAGGAAAACTTTCTGCACTGTTGGTGGGAATGTAAATTAGCAAAGCAATTATGGAAAACAGCTGGAGGTTCATCAAAAAATTAAAAATAGAGTTACCATATGATCCAGCCATTCCACTTCTGAGTAAACATCCAAAGAAAATGAAATTAGTATGTCAAAGAAATATTTGCATTTCCATGTTCATTGCAGCATTATTCACAACAGCCAAGATGTGGAAACAACCTATGTGTGTCTGTGGGCAGATTAATGGACAAAGGAAATAAGAAAATGTGAGGGGGTGTGTGTGTATACTTGAACTAGAAACAAAGAGTAGAATGGTGGTTGTCAGGGGCCAGGGCTAGGGGAAATGGGGATATGTTGGTCAAGGGCACAAACTTTCAGTATTAGATGAAAAAGCTCTGAGCAGCTAATGTACAATATGTTGACTATTGCTGGTAATACCGTATTGTTTGCTTGAAATTTGCTAAGAGAGTAGGTCTTGAGTCTCTGTATAAACACACATACAAATTGTAACTAAGCTTGGTGATGGATGTGTTAATTAATTAGATTATGGTAATCATTTCACAATGTGATTGTGAAATCATTACATTGTACACTTAAATATATACAATTTTTATTAGTCAGTTATACCTCGGTATAGCTAAAAAAAAAAAAAAAAAACTTTAAAAAATGCAGCACACTCTGATTAGTTTGCCAGAAAATGGTAATTTGCTAGGCAATTTTTAATAAAAACTTTTGCCTACTGGGTAGCTGGGTTGAAAAACAAAAAATCATAATTTGGCAAGTTTAACTAATCAGACAATTTTGTTATTTATATTTGCTTCTTTGTTGTGTGCTATTACCTTTTCAAAGCTACAAGAGCCATTACAATTCAGCATCAAAATAAACTAGCCATAGAGCCAGAATTACAATCACTGCATCACAAAGTTCAAAACCAAGATTTTCAAAAATAAAAATTCATAATCTTGTCACAATTAGCAGTGCTATTTTTTTGTGAGTGGAAAGGTTTCTGTACCATTTGAATAATCTTTAAATGTTTCTTTTTTTGTCATTTTTGTATTATATTGTATGTATTATACATACAATGAAAGTATAATGCATGTATAATATGTATAAATAAATAAATACATAAATACACAGGTACTGTAGTGTAGTCAAATTTTTTAACTGATTGTCATTAGTGATCAAAATAAAGTTTGGAAACTACTGCTCTCCTGAGCTGTGTTTCCTTCCATTTTAAGATATTGTTCATAATTTACCAACTTCCTGAAACACTCTCAGCCTTGTGGCTTTTTCTACTTTATCTTCCTATTATTTAAACACAGTATGTAATTTCATGTTCATTTTTGTGATTATTTGTTCAATGTCGACATCCCAATCCACACCCCAACTAGGCTCTCAGTTTCAGGAAGGCAGGGTCCACACATCCCTAGTGCCCAGCAACCTCTGACACGTAGTAGATGCTCAATGAACATTCGAATCATGTTGAAATAAATGAATTGCCCTTAAAAACTTTATTGTGAATGGATAACAATGCAAGGACTGGTGTTTAGAAATCATAAGTTGAATGAACCTTTTCATTTTTACAGATAATACAATTGAAGCCAAAAAAGATGAAATTATAGTGCCTAGATTCATATAATTCTGAGACTAGGAATTAAGTCTTCTCAATCCCAGCCCAAAGTTGTTAATACTCCCTTGCTGTGTCAGTTGTTTTGTACCATATTGATTTCTTGGGATATGTTCTTTGTTTCCAAATCAGTTATCAACATCTCCATTCCAAAAGCTATGTTTTATCCCCAGGGATATATATGTTCTTTGTCTCCAAATCAGTTATAAATTTTTCCATTCCAAAAACTATGTTTTATCCCCAGGGGTTTGTGGGGCATGAAGCTTATACAAATGGGGGGTGGTCCTCCTTAAAATAAAACAAAATTATAAATACAAAATCAGATACAAAACTGAGTTGGCAGAGATGGCTGAATACTGGATGTAATTACAACACCAAGAAGGCTACAGAAAATTTAACTAATTACTGTACAAAGAACTAACTGAGAATCATGGGCACTTTTCCCCTTAAAAAAAAAAAAAAAATCTGCAACTAAGCCTCCCCCTAGCCAGATCCGAAAAATAACCGAGACCACTCCAAAGCTGCCTGACTTGACTGGAGGAGTTCTGTGATAGGAAAACTTGGAAATTATTAGAACTGATTTCTAATAATTTTGCTTAAACAACTTACTTTTGTAAAGTTTACAAGACGTGATCAAATTGTTGAAGCTCCTGTCAGGGCCTTGGAAGGAAACAGTAGAAAAGAGGAGCCTTTGAAATTAAGCTCCACTAGCATTATACTAAACACTCCTGTGTGTATTTCTTTTGTATAACAGCTCTTGACATTTTCTCTCCTTGACCTGCTCCATTTGTTCCTACTCTGTATTGTGTATGCTCAGTAAACTGAATTTCTCAAACTGCCAAGATCATCACACTATCTTCCCAGATGCTCCACTATTTTACCCACCCCCTATTCATTTATTTATTTTGATTTCTCTCCTTTGAGATTTCGTTGACTTTTGGAGAGAGAGAGAAAAAAATACACCCTGAATTTTGAACATTTGAAAGCTTCTCTGGAGAGACTTTTCACCTATAAGCCAAGTTCAAAACAATTTATTGCTCTTTCCGCTTGAAATGGCACACTAGGGTACTATGTGTGCTCAAATGCTACATATATGTATACTCAAGGTATAACATTTAATCTAAATTTCCTTTCATGTGAAGAGAGTTAGAAACAGCCAAAAGATCAGCATGATTGCTCTCCAATCAGCAGGTGAACCTCTCATAATATAATGTTTTTCCATCTCCTGCCTCTATGTCTTTATTCAGCATAATTTTCTACCCACTTCTATGTTTCGCATCTTTCCCTGTTGCATTTGGACCATTTTCCATGAACCCTTGACTCATTTCTTTCCTGGTATTCACTCCAAAGAAATAGAGAACATAGGCTTGGGAGAAAAATAGACTTGATGTTAAATATTAAAATCCACCAGTTATTAGCTGTGAAAAATTTGGCAAATTAATTAACCTTACTGAGCTTCAATTTCTTCATATATAAAGGAGAAAATAATACCTTATTCAAAGTGATGTTTTGAGAATTAAATGAGTTTGTACATGTAATGAAGGATTGGTATTCCCAACTAAGTAGGAATTCAATGTTAAATTCTCTTCTTATTTTCTTCAGTCTTTTTATGGCTTCTAAGTATTTATCATTTAATTCATTCAACACTTATTATATTCCTCCCTGAAAAATTGTTTTTGTGTTCAAAATATTGTGCACCAAAAAAAAAAAGAAAAAAATTGTATTTGTGTACTCAGCTCTCTGACATTGATGTTAAGCCCTATATGCATAAGAGCGACATCCTTTCATCTTTAGATTCTTCATAGTGCCTAGCACAATGGCTTATCAGGTGAGGCATTAATTAAATGTATATACATTTGACCAGATTTAGATTACCGTTGCTTCGATGACAGAATTTTAAAGGATAGTATTCTAGTGTTAAAGGAAGGAATTATTAAGGCTATGAGTAATAATATTAATAATAGTAACTATTCCATCTATTATTTAAATTTGGAGTAAGCTTGGGAGATGAAAGCTTTATCTTCAAGCTTCAGAGATACATGATCCCATGCCCAATACAACACTCCAGAAATGCAGAAAAAGGAGGAGGAAAAGAGGAAGGAAGGGAGAGGGAAAGAGGAGGGAAAGAAGAGGGAGAGTAAGAGGGAGAGGGAGAAGATGAGGGAGAGGGAGAGGCAGAATGAGAGAATACATTTTTTCCTTCCATATGTGTGATCATTTGACCTTGACTTTCTATCTTATGAGGACATCTTCAAGAGCAGTTATTCTTCCAGAAATATTCTATATGATGTTAAGGAGAAGTTGATTCCACATGTGTCTGAGGGCTCATATTATTATATATGAAGAGGTTTTTTTATTTAATATTAATCAAGGATGATACATTTACTTGCAATTTTCTGAAACATCTTCACTACATTGAGACTTCATACTTTGTACAGAATTTTGTGCTAAAACATGTCTTCTTGTAGATGAATCTCTTAGTATACAATTGAGTGTAACTCCAACTCATGTATAATGATTTCTTTTTGACAGCTCAATTTTCTAGTTATTATCGATTGCCCATATTTTATAATATTGCTATAATAAAGAATGCTTGGTCTGATAATTATTGTGCTAGATGTTGGTAAATATGGCAACACAATTATCTTCAAAGAAAGTTAATGTAATACCCCATCTCAATTCATCATGAACCTTATTGGATTCCTTATGGAAACATGAAGGGTCAGTCAGATGCAGCAGGTGTAAAAATAATTCTAACACTGTAATTGCTTTTCTATTAGTTGTCATCACTACAGAAAGGTGGTTAAGAATTAAGTGCTCTCTTCATCAAAATGATTAGGCTATTAACTGTACAATCTCTTTCTGTAGCTTGTTTTTATGACTATCTGATAATTCAACACTTTTTCTATTTCTGGGGACATTTAAGAGCCTTCTCCCACCTCTACAAACTAAGCAAAATAAAGTGATTTTAACCTTCGATTTAATTAATTAAAAATAAAAAGCTTTGCTAATTTTTTTCTTGCATGTCAGATACACTGGAAAGTAATGAATTTCTCTATAAAAATAAAGCATGTTTTCCAGCAATCATTATAATTTTAAATTTTATATATACTATAGTGTTAATCATATTGTTCTCATAAAAGTCAGTGATCTCAAAAATATAATTGAATATTAAAAATTTCTAAATGCAATGTTCCTAGGTGCCGCACATTATTTTAAAAGCAGCTAAAGCCCAAAAAGTATATCTAGTTTGAAAAATTTTAGATGACTAAATTTTTATAACTATCAGTTTTTTATTAATAAATAAGTTAATATAGGGGACATATAGTTCCTCTATTCAAAGACATAATAGTCATTTAAATTTTTCTTTCTCCCCTTTTCACATTATTTCAGCATTGGAATATGTTCCTTAAAATAAAATCTACATTAACTGTAGTAATAGAAAACAATTTTGCACTGGTTTTATCTGTGCATATAATCAAAATGGAATTATTTTTCTGTGGATTTCAGTGCCTTTTGTATTGAGTGGATAAGCTCAAACTCAGTTGCTATATTTGATAAGATTTCACATTTGTTTTTGGCATGTTTTCGTTGGGTTAAAACAAAGCTTATTAAATTACAGTTCCCACCTGTTCAATGGCTCTTTTGAAGATAAATGCCATGCATATTTGCTTAACATACTACATCTGTAAGAGCACTTTTTCCTTTTCTTTTTTTTTTTGTTTTTTTTTTTGGTAGATTATTTCTGCTTTCTGTGGTATTAATATAGGCCCTTGATTTATATTTCCCGTGATGAGAAAGTTTTCATGGTTTTAGAATCTAACTGATTATAGGCTTATATATTAAAATAATGACAGTTCTTGTACATTCATCAAAAAACTCTATTTTTATATAAAATGAAATCACACGTGCTGTACAGTGCTGTCACAGAATGCGGTTAACCTTTCATGAACCAAATGGCTGGGATCTCAGGAGGTAGAATGGTAGAAGCAGTTATATATTTAGTACCCCCCATTCTATTTAGACCTCTCTCCCCTCTCTCTGCAGGTTATCCTTTGACAATAGACAAATGGGCAAGGTAGGAGAAAGAATATTAAGCTTTCTGCCTCAGCTGCTGTACTAAGTGGGTGGCAAAATGAATCAGAAAATCTATCCCTAATTCTATTTCTTATTTCTTAAACTCCTGGTGTCTCAGAATTTAGCCTGAAACTTTAAAGCTGAGAAAGTGTGTTGTGATCATCCTCACTCTAAAGACTGTTACAGCCAGTGCAGGCACTTTAACTGCCTACCTCTGTACAATATTTAGAAGCAACTGGAGCTTCACTGAGAAAATCCTCTTTGGAGGAAACTCATAGATAGGAGCAAGTAATTGTGGCATTTCTCCTTCCTTCTTACTGGGGAAGAGAGAGGGTCGTCTTTCTTCTCCCAGCTAAAACTGAATGAAGGAATCCCAAAAAAACTACTCTGAAAATTTGAGCTGCCTACAAAAAGGGAAGCAGGCATTCTATTTTTGGACTGGATGCTAATTGAACTGCAAATACTAGTTCTTACCTTGCTGCTACTGATGATTAATTCAAGAGTATCATTACTTCCTAGCAATTAGAGTTTTAAGCCAGCTAAGAAGTTGGTGGCTGTATCCTGCCTGGATAATTTTGAAGGTAGAAGAATGGCTGGAGTAGTCTGCTTTTTGCAGGATAAGTCAAGAACAGCCAGCAAAATGAAAATAGCCAACATTTGCTCTTTTTGGTAGGAAAGAAAGTATGAGTTCCCAAGGGCTAGGTACTACCTAGAACCTTAGCAGTCTTGAAAATAACTGCCCCAGGAGGGCTGGCCTGTGAGGTAAGGAGATCTGGCGGAAAAAAAATCTCATGGTTTTCTGCCAGGGACAAGAGATAGAGGAGAGTATAAGTGGCCAGGTAGGGAAGATGTCAGAAAGCTAGAGAAAAGGATATTGTGAAGATTCCTACAGGAAGGGCAGGGAAGGGCGACAGTCCAAAGAAAATACAAATGGACCTTAAAATATAAAGTCAGCTTTTGAATGACACCCATGTGGAGAGCATTAAGAGCCACATTAAAAAGCAAAAAATAAAACAAAACAAAACAACAACAAAAAACAAACAAACAAACAAAAAGCCCCACTTCACACATAGAGTACATTGCCCTTCTTCCTCCAAGCCCTCTTCCCATTCAGGCTCCCAGTCCTGGACGGACCAGTCGGAAGCAGACAGCAGGTGGAAAAGGGGTAGGGAGAGGGGTGGGGAGTAGAAAAGCTAATTGAATGGAAAATAAAATCTAGTCCATGTCCCTTTCCCATAGGCAGGTCAACAAGCCACCAGTCAGGACACAGATAGGCAAGGGTCAGGGAAGAGCAATGAGTCAGATTTGACGTTGAGTTTTCCGTTTAGTGTGCAGTGGACATAGCAGCAGAGTAGGTAGGAGGTCCTATCAAGAGGCTAGATATTGCAAGCATGTTTGTAGGCACTGGTGTGAGAAAATGTTTCTGGTTATACCTTACCAGGGTCAGCTTAATTGTAAATCAATTTTTCATTTTTGCAGAAATTGTGTTATACACTTTCATTTAGCCCCATGTAGTTTGGTAATAGTCCTGGTTTTCATTTTGGGATCCTCTCTGCTAAAATGTATCTCTGACTCTAAAAACAGTGCATTTGATTTAGGCCAAAATAATTCAGCATAAACTCATCTCCTGGGTACATTATTGGTTCAAAAAAAGGGCAGTGATCAGATGCCTGTGGCTTACGCTCCTGGGGCTGAGTTCAGCGAGGGTTGGCATGGCAACTCAGGGATCTCAATACCCATGCCTGGCTGCGCCTTCTGAATCTTTCCTCCTCCATGATGGCTACAGCACCTATGACTCATTCTGGTCCTTGTAATCGCCTTCTGCCCAGTGTATTATCTGGCCCTTTGGACTGACACACACTTCCTGCCAACTTCCCAATCTGTAAAAGCAGTTGAGAAGACCTCATTCATGTTTCTAAGGCAAGGGTTGCTCATGAGATTGGCAAATATAATTAAAGAAATAAGTTTCCTTCAGTCAATCTCAGAACACCATCAGCTCAATGGGTACACAACTGATATATTGGAAGTCTTCAAGAGTTGCTTGAATTTTGATGATGAAAATGCTGAAGGTGCTGAAGGTGTTTATGTTTTTACAAACATTGGCATGGCTCAGGGTCATTAAATGTTGTACATGAGGAATCATGAAATTTTATTTGTCAATGTTTTTTTTTAAAAAATAAAATAAATACAGGATTGCTTTGGAGAGATCCTCCTCACATCACCAGCCTGAACATTAAGTGCATTTGGGATATTTCTATAGAAGTTACATTTCAGTTAGAATATGTTATTCAACTTGCTCCTCATTATTGTACGGTAGCAATAGTGAAAGAATTTCATCTCATTGAAAGATTTTGGAAGCCTTAATCTAAACTGCAAGGTAGATGAAATTATTAAAGATGGCTAAGAAAATGCTAATGATCTGTGAAATTTGTGTTATATTACTTCTCCTAAAATAGAACTTCAAAGAACTAAATGCAAATCACCAGAACAGCCAATCCAAATGGTTTATGTACCATCTGTCTCTCTCACGTGGAGTTTGAACATTTTAAGAATGCCATGAATGCGACCATGGCACTCCATACTGACAAAGGTGTTTATCCTCCTATTCAAGTTCATGTCACCTTAGGTATTAGGATTTGACATATACGAATGTTTGTTGAAGTGATGTTCCTCTGAGAAAAAATGAGATTCTTCAACTATATGTATTCATGTTGCTTCCTATGGAGATATCTGGAGTAGCATTGCTGGCTGGTTTGGGTTATGGATTGACCATCTAATTCTTTGTTGTACAGTATTTCAAGGAAAACTAAAGCTTCTAGAGTGTTATATGACAGATGTATTTATCTATGTAAGACTCTCCAGTGTGTAACACAGTGGCCTTGAAGCATGACAACATCAGCCATGAGGCTCATGATTGGTGCAGCCCAAGCACACAATAAGAAGATATAAAAACATTCTGCAGAAGCTATAAACATCTAGGACACCTGGAAAAACCAAATGTGGTTTTTACATTAAGTTTGGAAAGGAGGCTATGGGAAGGTTTATACTTGATACCAAATATTCTATATCTCATTCTCATAATTAATTATTCTGAGTAGAATAAGTAGAATGTGAAATTTATGTATGCCTTAAACCTCCTAATAGATAAAATTGTATCTAATTTACACTTAGATTTTGTGGTTAAGTGAGCTTATTTTTCAACCATAATAATTTGGGTTAACTTTTCTTTCTTGTTTATGGTTAACTCCAGAAGCTTGAGAAGTTTGAATTTCTACAGGAAGCTGTGCAGTTTATTTTATACTTTTACATTTAGTCTACTGAAAACATTTTCTCAATAATGCCAATTAACTACTTAGCCATCTCTTTCATGTTTTATTTAGTAATAACACTTGTTATAAGATAGTCTTTGTGTTTACCAGAGAATGACTACAAATAAAGCAGAAAACAATTTTCCTGTAAGAGCACAGCCACCCACTTTTCAGCAGCTACTTGAATTGTCTTAGCTCTACAGTTAATATATCATTTTAAAATTTTTTCTTGCAAAAGATTGTTACAGGTAGTTCTGTATAGATCTCTGCAAATTTACTCTAATATACCTGTGATTAATGTCAGAGGAAAATTTTATACTTGCTATAAAACAGAGAGCAAAGAGGTGGCTCCCAGACTAAATGACTTTAAAATTGGGAAAAATTTTGAGAAACAGAGCTTTCCTGTGTCCTGCCTGCCCAGACACACTGAATTGGAATCTCTAGGGCTGCAGTGGAGGCTAGGAATTTCAATTAAAAAAACAATTTTCCTGCTTTAGGGAGCCCTTGTTTTAAAGAGAATGGGGATATCAAATTTGTTAAAGTAGCAAAGAGATCTGTAGGTTTTCATTTTCACTTATTAATAGGTCAGACTTCTAGACTCTTTGGGAGAAACAAACTAAATCTCAGGCTGATGCAATTAGAAGACAAAGCAGCAAATTAGAAATGAAACAAAATGACTACAGAACAGTCAGTTTACTGAAGGATTTGAACCATAAATATATAAGTCCTCTTAAAGAGAATATATTTTATATAATATCTATTTTCACCAGAAAGAAGTCAAAAGTGTTTATCACAAAAAAAAAAAAAAATCCTTTCCGTTGGTATGGTGATTTGTTGCTCATATGTACTTTGATGTATTATATTCCTTTTGGTTTTCAAAACAGTGAGAAATAGAAAAATTTCTGTCACTCTCATTTGGAGACTAAAAGTTAGACCTAAACTTGCAGAGAATTGGAACCAAGGCCCAGAAAAGTACATGTGCTGATCTAGTCTATTTGCTGCCAAGTTTTAGAAGCAGAACTAACAAGTTGAAGATTGTATTTTAGTCATAGCTCATATTCTTTCAGAGAAATAGAGAAACATATAATTCACTTATCATAAGTGTTTATCATAAAGCTTTGAAACTGAAAGGGGATTTTTATGTATCTGGAAAATACTTTGGTGTGAAACCCTGATTCCTTAAAGAATTACTTATACCAATGCTATATAAATTTGTAGGCTAAAAGAGATGTTAAAGGGCCCTTGCTCCAGTTCCTTTATTTTACAGATGAAGACCCTAAGGCTCAAAAGGTTGCACGGTTTGCCTAGTGATTCATAGCTAATCTGACCAATTTTTTGGTAAAAGGACATCTTTCCTAAGCTATTTTTCCATAATCATGGATTTTTAAAAATGTTAAAATGCACTAATGGGTGATTTATGTTAGTTTAGCTTCTTAATGTTTTTAAGTTTCACTTTTTGTGCAACAATGACATATTTTACGATACTTTGAATTAATCTCTTTTTATCTTAAAGAATAAAGTTGATTATTTTGTTTATGAAAGACCCTACAATTCCCAAAATTAAAATTTTGCCTTCTTTACTAGAATGCCAATAGTGGTGATTTAAAAGGAGCAAAAAAAGTTAAATATTTTCCTTTTTTCTTGATGAACTATTTTTACTTTACTATATGGTAATGTACAGAAAATTACATGACAGTATTTTGAGGGAGCTTTCTCTTTAATAGTTTTAAATCATTGTGCTCCCTGAAAAGTTTTTAATTTTTAAATTTTTCACAAGGTCGTATATTCCCCAGTATCTGATTCATTCACTTTCGATATAAAAATATATTGAAGGATAAGAAATGGATATCATGTGTTTTGATAACCTGAACAATGAATGTGGTAACATTTTAAAGGAAGGGATAGCAAAAGTGTTCTGCCTCATAATCAATACGTCATAATTCATACTTAAAAATCATCAGTTTGCAGCACTGTGAAATTCATATATGAAGATATAAAAATAGAAATATAGCAGTATTTTATAAAATGTTTTCTTATGGCAATAATCTGAAAACATGGGAGAAATTTGTTGTCCTTGACTTAGTTTTTTCCAAAAAGGATGAAAAAATGTTTGCTATGATTTGATGGGAAACAAGCATCTTCAGCCTTATTAGAAAGTTTTTGGAATTGAGTCTCTCTTCCCCAATTGGTATGAAGGAAGAATTGTATAACCCCTGAAATTGTAATTAAAAGGAATGGCAGTTTGGGGATGAAGGTAACATCAGTGAAGGTAAGGCAGAAAAATGGAAAAAAGCTGTATTGTGTGACCCTGAATCAAATGACATCCAAAAGTTGATTGCTTTACTTCTACTTATCTAAGCTAATTAATGCCTTTATTTTTAGTCATTTTGAGCTGAGATTTTTATTGTTTGTAAATTAATGCCTCTTAACTGATAGAGACCATTTTAAAATCTAAAATTGCACTGTATGCTGCTGTCATTAATGCTATATCTTTCTTTGGGTTTTTTAGCCAATAATGTAAATGTTGTAAAGCCCAGGGCTACATAAATGTATCCATTTATAAATCAAACAAATAAATAACTTCTAGGTATAAAAGTAGCCTCAAAATGATTATTATAAAATTCCCCTAGGATCATCATGAAGAATAAATATTAATGCTTTTTAATTGCTTTATTATTTATAATATTGACATGCAGCATCATGACCAATTTTAAAGATGAAAACAGATAAATATTACTCAAAATAATAATTCACATTCATATCTAATCCAGAGCAATTTTCTAAAGATAGCATTTATGTCCTAGTTCTTTTCTCAGGGAAATCTTTATTTGGAAATACAGAAGTATAGAATTGTTTGTCAAACTGTTTTTTGGTTTTTTTTTTGCAGAAAGCTTGGCTACCCATATATGATCTTTATAGGATAGATGGAAAAAGTTAATAAAGATGAACAGTCTAGGTTACTGGCACAAAGTCATCTTTGTTTGAGATCATTTATAGCTGTGTATCTTTTAGAAAACAACCCATTAGTCTGGTTAACAGTTTCTACCAGGAATTTATGGGCTTGGCTGCAGCTCAAAACATGGTCTTCCAGGGCCTTCAACTGTACCTCAGCACTTGTTTGCTAGCCACTCTTTTCTATAAAATGTAGGTGGTTTATATATTATGAACTTAGTATCTACCTTCAGAATAGTAAATAGTTCCAGCCATCCATGGAAAACAAATCCTTATTATTTTTTTTCACTTCTCTTTATGTTCTAGGTACACATATGACCCCTAAGAGCTTCTGATAAACATTCTGTGAGTTTTTCCAGGTCTCTCCTTCCTTTCCCAACCCAATATTCTTTCTGCCCCTCACCTCCTCAGCTACTCTCTGCCAATGACTCATCGTGTTATAATCCATTATTGAGATTATGCTGTGCCTACCCTAGAATTGTGGCATAATTTACCATTCTCGGATGGATATATTGGTAAATTCAGGCTGTCATAACAAATTACCATAGATTGAGTGGCTTCAACAACAGAAATACATTTCCTCAGAGTTCTGGAAGCTAAAAGTGTCAAATCAAGTTCCAATAGTGTTGGTTTCTGGTGAGAGGTCTCTTCCTAGCTTGCAGACGTCTACCTCCTCACTGTGTCCTCACAGGGCCTTTCATTGGTGGGTATACAGGGAGAGAGAGACAGCAAGCTCTTTGATGTCTCTTCTTGTAAACCAATCCTGTCGGAATAGGGCTCCATCCTTATGATCTTATTTAACTTTAGTTATTTCCTTAGGGGCCCCATTTCTAAATACAGCCATACTAGGGATTAGGGCCTCAACATATGACTTGGGGGAGGGACACAAATATTTAGTCCGTAACACTGAAGAAATGGTGGTGATGATGGGGTTTTCAATATTCACTACATGAATTAGTGACCAGAACTCTGGGAGGTTGGAGCATAGGGAAACACGGAAAGGAAACACTTCCTAAGGGAAGAGAAAATTGAAAAAGTTTTGATTCAAGGTCAATGGATGAAATCCCACCAGTGGAGTGAATATGATCATGGAATATCATTTTTTTCTCAAATATCCTCTGATCCTGGCTCATGAATTTATGCTTAAAACTCTAGGATGAAGGACTATAAAAAGAGAATAGAACATCAACTGTCCTATAGTTGTACTTCCTTGGTTGAAAATGATAGTGTAATATATAAATAGCTTTGATGCATATGGCTTCTATTCTGAAAAGCAACTGTGCTAGACCTTTGTCCAATGCTTAGAAAAATGTTTGTGGCTTTATAAATGAAGATTATTAGTACCCTTAATATTGATATAAGAAGACATTGGACATTGGCAGCCTTGGTGCAGGCATTAGCAGGGAATGGGGTACCTCTGGTAGATACCATCAAGGAAATCTGGGGAGTAACAAAAACCCAAACTGCAATTTAACACAGGTATTCAAAGAGGAAAGGGAGGGAAGGTGAGTCCATATAGTCCTTGTGAGGATTGTGTTTTTTTTTGAACATGTGAAAGAAGGTCTCTGCAGAGGGTAAAGTGAGATAACAATACTTACAGATAACATATGCAAAATACCTAATATGTACTGGCAATAGGCTAAGTTTTTAACATTTAATCTTTTGATAATCTTATGAAGTAGTTGCTAAACTTATTTTCCCATATTACTGATGAGAATGACAGAGCTATTTAGCACTGTGCCCAAGATCATTTAGCATGTGACAGAGCTGGCATTAGAAGCAAGACGGTTTGACTCTATATTTTTTAGACTTGTGCTTTTTAAAACTGCTGGAATTTCTGTACTTTATGGAAGTACTACTGTGATACTAGTTTTTACCCTGAGGCAAGATGGATTTTGAAATTCAGGTTTATTTAATGGGTATACAATAAAGCTTGGAGAATTAAAGCAATGAAAATACCTTTAGCCTGTGGATAAGATATTAACTTTAACTTATTTTATTTGGTGATATTATTGTAGCCTAGTCACAGAGATTAGAGAGTAACTTCCTTTCCTGTAGGTTGAAAGTACCTTTATTCACTGATCAACTCAAAACACATTTATTTTAAATGCTTAGCTACCATATATCATACGTTGTAGTGGGCACAAAGATATAGTCATAAACAAAAGTGCATAGAAATCCTCTGAAAAAAATTGCTTTTTAGCAGGTATTTAGCAGCTAAAGAGCTGTGAAAAGTGGTTAATTTATTTATTAGCACTTTAAAAAAATAGTGTTTGAGGTGATATTCTGTCACCCAGATAAGAACTAGTAGTGAGTGACTTAAAGACTAATTAACATATAGTGCAAGATCTGATGAGCCTTCATCTTCTATTATCTCTTTTTATTTCAAAATATTATGGGGTACAATCTTTGAGGTTACAAATATTGCCTTTGCACCATTCAAGTCATAGCTACAAATGTGTCCATTCCCAAAGAGTGTGTCTTATCAACTTATCTTTCTGTCCATGTCCCCATACTGTATTTTTTTTTTATTTCAGCATATTACAGGGGTACAAATGTTTAGGTTACGTATACTGCCTTTGCCCCACCCGAGACAGAGCTTCAAGCAGGTCCATCCCACAGACGGTGTGCACTGCACCCATTAAGTGGGAAGATACCCATCCTCTCCTCTCCGCTTCCACTTGCCCGACACCCAGTGAACGTTACTACTATACGTGCAGGTAAGTGTTGATTAGTTAATACCAATTTGATGGTGAGTACATGTGGTACTAGTTTTTCCATTCTTGTGATGCTTCCCTTAGTGGAATGGGCTCAAGTTCTATTCAGGATAATATAAGATGTGCTACATCACCATTGTTTTTTGTGGCTGAGTAGAACTCCATGGTATACATATACCACATCTTATTAATCCACTCATGGATTGATGGGCACGGTTGTTTCCACATCTTTGCAATTATGAATTGTTCTGCTATAAACATTCTAGTGCAGATGTCTTTTTTCTAGAATGTCTTGTTTTTCCTTTGGGTAGATTCCTAGTAACAGGATTGCTGGTAGTTCTACTTTTAGCTCTTTGAGGTATCTCCATATTACTTTCCACAGAGGTTGTACTACTTTGCAGTCCCACCAGCAGTGTATGAGTGTTCCTACCTCTCCATTTCCATGCAAACATATATTGTTTTGGGAATTTTTGATAAAGACCATTCTCACTGGAGTTAAGTGATATATCATTCTGGTTTTTATTTGCATTTGCCTGATGATTAGAAATGTTGAACCTTTTTTCATAAATTTGTTGGCCATTAGTCTGTCTTCTTTTGAAAAGTTTCTGTTCCTATCTTTTGCCTACTTTTTAATTGGGTTGTTTGATTTTTTTCTTGATGATTTTCCTGAGCTCTATATAGATTCTAGTTATCAGCCTTTTTTGGATGTGTAGCATGCAAATATTTTCTCCCATTCTGTAGGTTGTCTGTTTGCTCTCATGATAGTTTCCTTGGCTGTGCGGAAGTTTTTTACTTTCGTTAGATTCCATTTATTTATTTTTGTTGTTGCTGTGATTGCCTTTGGGGTCTTCTTCATAAATTCTTTGCCTAGGCTAATATCTAGAAGAGTATTTCCAACATTTTCCTCTAGAATTCTAATGTTTCACACCTTAGGTTTAGGTCTGTTACTGTGAGTTAATTTTTGTATGAAGTGAGAGCTGTCAATCCTGTTCAAGTCTTTTACATGTGGCTGATGATATGATCTTATATCTGGAAAACCCCAAAGATTCTGCCATGAGACTACTGGAATTGATAAACAAATTCAGCAAAGTCTCAGGTTACAGAATCAATGTACAAAAATCAGTAGCATTCCTATACTCCAACAATAGTCAAACTGAGAACCAAATCAAAGACTCAATACCCTTCACAATAGCAACAAAGAAAATAAAATATAAATAGGAATATATTTAACTAAGGAGGTAAAATACCTCTATAGGGAGAACTATAAAACACTGAGGAAGGAAATAGCGGAGGATGTAAACAGGTAGAAAACCATAACATGCTCATGGGTTGGCAGAAACAACATTGTTAAAATGTCTATACTGCCCAAAGTGAGCTACAGATCCAATGCAATGCCTATTAAAATACCAACATCGTTTTTTGCAGATCTAGACAAAATTATTCTATGCTTTGTATGGAACCAGAGAAGACCCTGTATAGCAAAAGCAATCTTAAACAAAAAGAACAAATCGGGAGGCATCAATTTATAAGACTTCAAGCTATACTATAAGGATATAGTAACTAAAATATCATGTTACTGGCACAAAAACTGACATAAGGACCAATGAAACAAAATGGAGAACCCAGATTTAAAACTTTCCTCATGTAGCTATCTAATCTTTGACAAAGCAGACAAAAACACACACTGGGAAAGAGAATTCTTATTCAATAAATGGTGCTGGGAAAATTGGATAGCCCCATACTGTGTTCTTCTTCCTCTTCCTCTCTCTTCAAAAAATGTAATCAACTAGAATGTAGCTAAATTATCTTTGTTTTTCTTTCCCATTGGACCAGAAACCTGAGATAAAGATTGGTGTTTTTGCCTTTCATTGTTTGTTTGTTTTATTTTGTTTTCCAATTCTAGAGGGACCATAAGTCCTTCTAGGAAGAAGGGACCTTTTCTTCAGCAGAAAGGGAACTACCAGCCAATGACTAGGCTTTCAGATGGAATGGGAAAAGGAACAGGGACTTTGGGCATCCCCAAAGGTAGTGAAAGAATCCATTAGAGGAAGAGACAACTTTCAACGTTTTCTAGTTCCAGAGAGAACTAAAGCCAAATTTTCACAATACTCACCAGTGAGAAAGTTCTTAACTCATTACAACTTTATACCTTCCCTCCTCTTTTCCATGCATGTTTTCTGACAATAAAGAGACGAGACCAATTACAAACTCCCCTTCCAACTGAGGAAGAAGAGGAGGATTTAACTTAAAAAATAATTGAAGTTTTGGCTAATACATGGGACAGAACATTTTAACTACTAAACTGAGACTGAATTGTGTGACTTAAAAATGACCTTAGAACGTTTTATGTTGTCTAAGAGTGATCAGAAATACATAGGGTTTGCTTGAATTTTTATTGTAGGGCAGGGGGTTAGCTAGACCAAAAGATCGGATGAAAGGGGCAAAAAAGACAAAACTAATTTTGCTTTCTGAAAAATTTGCTTTGTGATTTTATGCCATTCAGTTTACCTCATGTAGTTACAAATGTATTTACATTTGTACATGTATGAGAATATCTCTAGTGTATATTCTGGGAGCAGATTTGCTGGGACAATAGTTTATACACATACTTAACTTTTAATTATAATGTTATATTGTTTTTGACCAATATGTTCTTAAGGTTTCCTTCAGGTTGACTAAACTTTTTTTTTTTTTGACAAATTTATTGAAGTATAATTTACATTCCATGCCATTACACCATTTCAAGTGAACAATTAAATGATTTTTAATAAATTTACCAAGTTGTACACCTATTCACATAAATTAGTTTTAGAAGATTTCCTTCCCCCTATTAAGTCCCGTAATTCCCATCCCTAACTACATTTCAAGCATGCCCCTCCTCATCACAATGCTCTCCACATCCCTCAGATGTGAGTCTATCCCCCCAGCCCCCAAAAACCTGGTGGACACCACCATCATTTGAGCACCGTAGTGTTAATTAGTCAGTACCAATTTGATGGCGAGTACATGTGGGGCCCATTCTTCTAGTCTTGTGTCACCTCACTTCGAATAATGGACTCCAGCTTAATCCAGGATAACATAAGCGGTGCTAGCTCACTGTTGTTTCTTATAATTGAGTAATATTCCATTGTAAACATATACCAAATGTTAATAATTCACTCATGAATTGATGGGCACTTGGGTTGTTTACACGACCTAGCAATAGTGAATTGTGCTGCCATAAACATTCGGGTGCAGATGTCTTTATAATAGAATGTCTTATGCTCTTTTGAGCATCTCTTAAGTTTTATAATCATACTGTTGAAAAACATTTCATAGCCTGAAAGTATCATATATTGTGAAAGCCAGGCAGGAAAAAAATACTGTCTTTTCTGGCACCAAGACCTCTTTAAATCAGTTATTTGAATTTTTTTTCTATTGTGGAAGAGACATATAAACAATGAAAAAAATTTTTAAAAAGTCGATAAACAAAAAAATTACAGTAAAAATGACAAAAATCTACATTAGCAGTAACAATCTCAACATCAAGCAATAAATCTACATGGAAATCTACAAACATTATTGAAAGACACTAAAGAAGCCCTAAATAAATATATCATATCTGTATATTTGAAGGTTCAGCATTATAAAGATATTATTTCTTCAAACTTAATCTGTAGATACAATTAAATCATCATCAAAGTTGTAGTTTTCTTTGTGTTTGAATGAACTAATGTCTGGTTTTAAAATTGCTATGTACACTGTTGTATTTGTATGGGGTCATCATATAGACTAATGAAACAAAATAGAACTCAGATTCAGACTTAAATATATATGGACAATTAAGTTATAACACACTGCCACAGCTAAGTTGTAGGGCAAGGACAACCTTTTAAAAAAATGCTGCTAGGACAATTGATATCCAAATGGAAATAAAATGAAATTGGACCCCTACTTCACATTATACACAAAATAGTTTCTGTTAGATTTTAAACTTAAATGTGATAGAAAAAAACACACGATAAAGCTATAGAAGATAACATAGAAGAATATCTTTATAATCTTTAGATAGAGAACAATTTTTTAAATAGAACACAAAACTCACTAACCATAAAAGAAATGTCTTATGTGGCCTCAATAAAATTAAGAAATTTTGTTCATTGAAATATATAATTAATAAAGTGAAAGTGCAAATCATGAAATGAGAGAAGCCATTTGAAGTACAGACAAATGAAAAAAAGATTCATATTCAGAATATACAAAGAATGCATATAAGTCAATAAGAAAATGACAAGTAAACCAAAAGAAAATCAGAAAAAAGACTTGAACAGGTACTAGTTGAATATGGAAAGCCAATTAGCCATCAAGTATATGAAAAATTTCTCAGCCTGATTGATCATTAAGGAAATGCAAGATAAAACCACATTGTGATACTACTACACGCCCAAGAGAATGGCTAAAAATAAAAATTCTGTCAAATACAAAATGTTGGAAAGGTTGTGGAATAACTAAATCTCTTATACCCTGCTACTGGGATTATACAATCACTTTGGAAAAATGTTTGGCAGCATATTAGAAAGCTCAACTTATGTATACCCTTTGTCCTAGTGATTTCATTCACAAGAATATACCCTAAGCAGCGATTAACAAGCTGTATTCATTGGGTCAAATCTGCTCCATGAGCTAAGAATGGTTTTTGCATTTTAAACGTTTGTGAAAATACAAACAATAAAACAAAAAAGAACACGTGACAGAGGCCATATGTGGCCAGCAAAGCCTAAAATATTAATATTTATCTAGACTTCTGCAGAAAATGTTTGCTGAGTTCTGCCCTAGAGCAATTTGTGCACATGTGTCCCCAGAGGTATGTTTAAGAATATTCACTGTTGCATTATTCATAAAAGCTTTATCTTTGTTTTTGTTTCTCTTCAAGCAGACTCTGAGACAAGGATTTAAGTTCAGGTGGTTTTTCTCAGGAAGTACAATTAAGGAAGTGGGAAGAATGAGACTGGGAAAGAGAGAAAACCAGTAAAGTTTACATTTTTAAACTGAATAGTACTGTGGGCAACTGGGGCTCATTTGTGTAATGAAGAGCTGCATAGTATTCACCCAAAAATCGTCCCTCCCAAATCCTGCTGTTCCTCATTGGTTGAAAACTGATCCTGAGAGAATTAACTTTTGTGCTCTTCTGGGCTGCCCTGCCAGCAAGCCATGAGATCAGCTGAGGCTTTGGGAAAAGGCCTGAAGTGAAAGCAAAAAACAAAACAAAAAAAATCCAGAATGTCTGTGAGCATTGATTCAGCAGGGTTGCTTCTGTTCTAGCATGTAGGAGCACAGCTGCCAACAGCTGCAACTGAAATCTGATGGTGGCCACAGGAATGTGGTGCAGGGCATAAAACAGAAATATCCAAATCTACCAGCAGTAAATGGCTATATAAATCATGGAATATTCATACAATGGAATATAACACAACAGCAAATATAAACCAAGTACAGCTAAAACTGCAATATGAATTAATCTGAAAAACAATTGCTATGGTTTAAGTATTTGTCCCCTACAAAACTCATGTTGAAACTTAATCCCCAATGTGGCAGTATTAAGAGGTAGGGCCTTTAAAAGTTGATTGGGTCATAAGAGCTCTACCCTCATGAATGGATTAATGCATTCATATATTAATGGATTAATGGGATGGTTGATTAATGGGTTATTAAGGGAGCAAAACTTGTGGCTTTATAAGAGGAGAAAGAGAGACCTGAAGTAGCACTGTAGCATGCTCAGCCCCCTCACCACAGGATACCCTGCACTACCTCAGGTCTCTTCAGAGAGTCCCCACCAACAAGAAGTCTCTCCCTAGGTGTGGCTCCTCAACCCTGGACTTCTCAGCCTCCAGAACTATAAGAAATAAATTACTTTTCTTTATAAATTACCTACTTTCAGTATTCTGTTATAAGCAACAGAAAACGGATTAATACAATAGTGATAGAAGCAAAATACAAATACATATTATATACAG
The DNA here is from genome assembly GCA_963574885.1 of Lepilemur ruficaudatus. Classification (NCBI taxonomy): domain Eukaryota; kingdom Metazoa; phylum Chordata; class Mammalia; order Primates; family Lepilemuridae; genus Lepilemur; species Lepilemur ruficaudatus. Next base: position 57,738 of record CAUYRT010055373.1, on the reverse strand, counting down.
TACATATTATATACAAATACACATTATAATACAATGTAATTGCATTTATCTAAATGTCAAAATCTGGCAAAACTAAACAATTGGTGTTTAGGGATACAAACTTATGTGACAAAAATATAAAGATATCAAGGAAATGATTGAGTCAAGATGGCAATTAGTTTTAAGGGACAAGGAAAGGTTTTTGATCAGAAATTGAAGCCTACACTGGGCTTCTAGGACTGTGCAATGTTCTGTTTCTTGACTTAGGTGGTGGTTACATAGATATTCGCTGTATAATTATCTATTAAACTATATTTATGCTTCATACAGTATTTGCATGCATATCATATGTCACAAGTTCAAAAGGAAAAACTGGCTGAGTATGGTGGCTTATGCCTGTAATCCCAGTGCTTTGGGAGCCCAAGGTGGGAGGATCACTTGAGACCAGGAGTTCAAGACCAGCCTGAGCAACATAGCGAAACCCTATCTCTACAAAAAAAAATTAAAAAAAATAAAAATCAACTGGGCATGGAAGCACACACCTATAGTGCCAGCTACTCAGGAGACTGAGGGAAGAGGATCACTTGAGCCCAGGAGTTTCAGGTTGCAGTGGGCTATGATGACACCACTGCATTCTAGCCTGGGCAACAGAGTGAGATTCTGCCTCAAAAAGTTAAAAAAAAAAAGTGAAAGAAAAAGGAAAAAACCATCTTTGATCCCATACACTTCCTCAAATGACTGTTCATTTTTTTCCTTCCCTTTAGAGCTAAACTCCTCTAAAGATGCATTGGAAATTTCTCTTTCCCTCATTACAATCAGGCTTTCATACTCACCACTGCCCTGAAACTACTCTTGCCTAGATTGCCAGTATCTCCACATTGCTAAATCCATTTGCACATGTGCATTTTACTTACCTATCCTCAACATTTGGTGCAAGTGAACACTTTCTTCTCCATAAAGCACTAATTTGACTTGGCCTTCAGAAGTTCACACACTCCTACTTTCTTATTATTTCTTCTCTCCCATTCCTGTTTCAAGTACTGTGTACTTGAAATTTGCAAGATAATACATCTCAACACAGACAAAAAATTGGTAGCTGGAGAGGTGATGGATATGTTAGTTAACTTGATTGTGGTAATCGTTTTCACAATGTATACATATATCAAAACATAATGTTTTAACCATTGTAAATATATTTTACTCCTTTACACATGCACATTCTTTTGTAGTGTCTCAAGACTCAGTCCTTATTCTTCTTCTTTACTTCTAGTCACTCCCTCGGTGATCAAATTAGTTTAATGTTTTCAATTGCTATTTATTTTCTGATGATTCTTGAAGTTTTGTCACCAGGCCAGACATCTCTCCTGAAATACAGACTCGTATGTCAGACTGCTGACTTGACATTTTCACTGGGGTGTTCAATAAGCATCTTAATCCTAAAATGTCCAAAATTGAATCATTGATTGTCTTATCAAGATACCTACTTCTCTCACTGTCTTTCCCATATTAGTGAATGGCATATCAGAAATTGGGATACTTTTGGTTATCAGACCTAAAACCCTAGAGCCATTCTGGATGCCATTTTCTCTTATACCCCACATCCAAATCATAAGCAAATCTTTTGGTTGTACCTAATATATATATATATAAATTCCTTCTGCTACTTTCTACTGCTATTGCACTGGCACAAGCTACCATCACTTTCTTATCCAAATTATAGCAAGAGTTTCCTAAATAATCTTTGTACTTATATCCTGGCTCTTACAGTCTATTCTCAACACAGTATCTATTATGATCTTGTAAAAATTTAACTGTAATCATATCACTCATTTGCTCTAAGTACTCCGGTGGTTTCTTTTCTTACCCAGAGTGAAATCCGAAGCCCTTGCAGTAATTTACGAGGTCCCACACAATAGGCCCTTGCTTTAACTCTCTGACATCTTCTATTTTTCCACTAACTCATTCAACTCCAGCCACACTGGCTTCTTTGCTGTTACTAGAACATGCCAGGTCCACTGAGCTAGATTGCTGTTCTTCAGATGTTCAAAGCTCATTTCTTCACCTCTTTCATGTTTTAGTTCTAATATTACCTTTTCAGTGAGGCATTCCATGATGACTCCTTTACAAACACACATTCTATTGCTATGCCCTGTCTAATTTTTCTTCATAACACTTATCCCTATTTGATAGAAATATATACATATATATATATGCTGATCTGTTGTTTGCCTCTACCCAATAGAATCACGATGGCAAACATTTTTGTCTAATTTGTTTACTGCCATGATCTCAGTGCTTAGAGAAGTGTCTGCCACTTTGTAGTCCCTCAATAAATATTTGCTGATCTGAAGGAAGAAAAGAAGATGGATAAAGCTCCATGAATTTTCCATGTCTCAATTGTCATTTTCTGATACTTCCAGAAGGTTTATAACCTTCCCAATATTTGTTATCTTAAGTAAACTTACATCCATATCCCTGTAGTGGAAAACAATAAAGAGCTTATTTAAAAAATAAAAAAAAAGATTTGTAGCTTTATTATTATTTTTTTTTTAAGACAGCCTGAAGAAGAAAAGTTGCAAATTTTATAGGTGGTCCTGCAAGAGGAGCCTGAGCACAAAATGTGAAAATTTTTAAAGTATCAACCAGCTACTCAACCTCTTTCTTTGAGGAAAAAATGTAAATAAATATACATATATCTATGCGCATGTGTAGTTATATAGGGACAGCGAAATGCACCCTGAAGAATCCATGTGTATAGATGAGAATATCGACACTATGATGTTATAGAATTCACTCAAGATCACACAGCTGAGTGTTATAACTGGAATAGGAGAAAACTTAGCTCTCCCAACTTATATCTCAGTTCTCCTTCATCCATACTGTATCACCATTTTGAAGAAAGTTTCCATTATACTGGGGTGGGGAGGGGATATTTTCATAGATACTTAATACCATGAAAGAGAATGATCTTTACTTTTGGTCCTATCACAATATGTAGAAGTTTACTTTGTCGATCCAAAATACCAACCCTCTCAGTCTACACTGTGTGCTCTTACAGTCTCTCTGCCCCCTCCTCTCTTCCTCCTTCTCTGTCTCTCTCTCCCTTGCTCTATCTCTCTCTCACATACACAAATATACATACCTCTGAGCATATTTATGAACGTGTACTTCTAGACACTGCTAGTCTATATGGGTTTCTGTGAAAATTAGAAAAAGCCACCTTCTATCAACAGTTGAAACAGGAAAAATAGGTGGTCCTTTAGGCGCACAGTTTGGTGAACAAATGTAACTTTTGAGAAAGGAAAATAGGTACCCCTTCCTCCTGGCATTATCCACCACTGCACCAAAGTATATGTGGAGGACAGGCTGAGTTTCAGCACCCTCTGTCCCCTGAATGGGCATGCACACGTGCACACACACACACACACAGAAACACACATACATGCAAGTACACTGAACATACACACACATACACACAAGCCCATTCTTTGGTTTAGCTAATTAATCTTCCCATAATGTCAACTTGACCCATCAAATCATTAAATATTGTACTATTTTTTCATATGGGCAAAATTTCCATTTCCATCAGAGTGAATTTTTGCAGCACACAGAGAACAGGATAGAACTAAGTTGAAGCTCTGACTCCGGGGGGAGGGAGGGGGAGAAAAGCAACACACGTAACCTAAACATTTGTACCCCCATAATATGTTGAAAGAAAAAAAAAAGAAAAAACAACTAAGTGATCTTTTAAACGATGGCATTATTTTCAAGGGAGCAAGGGGCAATAAGACCTCAACAAACTGAAAGATGAATAAAAATAATGGAACCACTTTGTGTGGATTAGGAACATTGGCATTCTTTTGAACCGAAAAGAGAGAAAGTAGTAGCTGGCACTACATCTTTCTCTTGGAATCTAGGATGGAATTGGGAATGTGAACAAACTGAAGATTTCTTGAAACAGCAGAGAATCAATATTTGGAACCCTGAAACTATAATCATTAATGTGAAATGATGGGGGAAGTGACTGAATTATGATTTTTGCTATACCTTGGGGGTTGCTAGTCTCAACATGAGGAATATTTCTGCCTTCTACATTGTCATTCTGCTGTGACCATTTTTTGAAACTCAATGACTAAGTAAAAACTGAATGTCACTTTGAAAAACGAAATTTTCAGGCAGCACCAAGTTTGATGGAAGAAAGAAGTAGCAGAGTAAGCAAAGGAGACAGACCAATATAATATCCTACAACACCTTGGTGGCTACTTAGCTTAGTAGACTAGAACACTGAAATAACAAGGTCAATTTATAAACCATACTGAATGCATTCTCTGTGCAAAGACAGTATGAGTGGTTTTGAGACTATAGGGATGATTGCAATGAAGACTTAACAAAAGGTAAGGCTGGAAATGCCAGAACAGGACAATGGGAAGGTGGGTCCTGAAGCTAAGCTGAAGAGCCTGTACTTAATCCCAGAAGGCCAATGTCTTTCAACCTTGAATGGGTATCAACATTCTTCAGGGAATTTGTTAAATACACAAGTTCCCTGGCCTTGACAATTACATTTTCTTCAAGTTTTCCAGGTTATTTTGGTTTATGCCACATTTGAAAAACACTGTCACAGCCATAGGGGAGCCATTGAATGTTTTAAATCAGGCAAATGGCAGAATTAACTATTTATTTATGAGGCATAGCTCTGGCAAGCATACGTATGTAACATGGGGTAATATGTGTAACATAGGAAGTGTAACACAGGGAGTAGCAGCAAGGGAAAAGAACATTTAAGCTTAACTCTTTTGTGACTTCATTTATTTTCTTCTAGTCTCTAGTCACAGAATGTCACTTTCACCTCTGGAACTAGCTGGCTAATCAGTGTTTTTGTGACCAGGGGCAATGTATGGAAAGGTTATGGCTCATCAGCTCAAAACCATTCCCATCCTGGAAAACAATTTCAGCATCAGTCAGGAAAAACAAGTTTAATGTATTAATATTTAAAAAGCATGCATGATATCTTTTCAAATTAATGTCAAATATTCCCTGCCATGTGAGGTCGAGAGAAAAAGAAAAAGGACAAGAGAGCTCATTCATATCTTTTACATTGTCTGGAAAGAATTAGTAAATTGCTGTCTCTGTTCCCAAGGAGCTACCATTCTCTTTCAAATTATTTTCTAAACTCCCTTTATATGTAGAATGCTGTACTAAACCCTATTTATACAGTAGCACAAAAAGATTTAAGTTTCAGCCTGTCTATTAAGAGTGAGACATGAAAAAACATTGAACAACACTTACTTAATATTTAATCAAAAGCAAAATAAAATAATTCACAGGAGTATAGAATCAAATGGGTATGAATGCAGGTCCTCTGGAGCCAGATAGTCTGCATACTTTATCCAGCTTCTTTACTTACTAGTTCTCAAAGACAGAACAAATCACATAACCTCTTTATGTTCTAGTGTCCTTATCTGTAAAATGGAAACTGCAGTGGAATCTACCTCAAGAAGGTGCTGTGTACCTACTTGAGGCAGGTCCCTGTCTGAGTGGGTGTGGAGGTCAGTGGGGAAGCAGGATGTTCTCCTGTTGATCTGATCCCATTGCACTCGCTGGCTAGGTGGGTGCAGCCATCCCACGCTCTATTCTCTATTATTTGTCTCGCACTCTCCAGATTTTGCAATCCTATCTCCCGTTCACCTTTTTTTTTCTGTTTTGTGTGTCCCACGCTGATTCTCTGCTGATTCACAACACTGTTCGTGTGGGGAGGAATCCACTCATGTGTAGCAGACTGAGATCTATGCCTCTTTCTCTGAGGGCAGGAATCCAAGAGGTCACCTTTACTCCGCCATTTTCGTCTCCTTTCAGTTTACCAGACTTCAAACTATACTACAAGGCTATAGTAATTAAAACAGCATGTACTAGTAGGCACAAGAACAGAGACATAGACCTTTGGAACAGAACAGAGAACCCAGATATAAAACTAGCCTCATATGGCCATCTAATCTTGGACAAAGCAGATAAAAACATACACTGGGAAAAACAATCCTTATTCAATAAATGATGCTGGGAAAACTGGATAGCCACATGAAGAAGACTGAAACAGGATCCACACCTTTCACCTCTCACAAAAATCAACTCATGCTGGGTAACAGACTTATACCTAAGGTGTGAAACAGAATTCTAGAGGAAAATGTTGGAAATACTCTTATAGACATTGGCCTAGGCAAAGAATTTATGAAGAAGACCCCAATGGCAACAATAAATAAATAAATAAATGAGACCTGATCAAATTAAAAAGCTTCTGCACAGCCAAAGAAACTATCTCAAGCGCAAACAGAGAACATACAGAATGAGAGAAAATATTGGCATGCTACATATCTAATAAAGGGCTGATAACTGGAATCTATATAGAACTCAGTAAAATCAGCAAGAAAAAAGCAAACAGCCCCATTAAGAAGTTGGCAAAATACAAGAACAGAAACTTTTCAGAAGGAGACTAACTAATGGCCAACAAACATAAAAAAATGCTCAACATTTCTAATCATCAGGGAAATGCAAATCAAAACCACAATGAGATATCGCTTATCTCCAATGAGAATGGCCTTTATCAAAAAGTCCCAAAACAATAAATGTTGGCATGCATGCGGAGAGATAGGAACACTCATACACTGCCGGTGGGACTGCAAGCTAGTGCAACCTCTGTGGAAAGCAATATGGAGATACCTCAAAGAGATACAAGTAGATCTACCATTTGATCCAGCAATCCCATTACTGGGCATCTACCCAAAAGAACAAAAGACACTCTATAAAAAAGACACCTGCACTCGAATGTTTATAGCAGCACAATTCATAATTGAAAAGATGTAGAAACAACCCAAGTGCCCATCAATACATGAGTGGATTAATAAAATGTGGTATATGTATACCATGGAGTACTATTCAGCTATAAGACACAACGGTGATATAGCACCTCTTGTATTTTCCTGGATAGAGCTGAAACCCATTCTACTAAGTGAAGTATCGCAAGAATGGAAAAATAAGCACCACATGTACTGACCAGCAAATTGGTATTAACTGATCAGCACCTAAGTGGACATATAGGAATAATATTTATCAGGTGTCAGGCAGATGGGAGGAGGGAGGAGGGGATGGGTATATACATACACAAGGAGTGCGATGCACCATCTGGGGAATGGACACGCTCGAAGCCCTGTCTTGGGGTGGAGGGGGGGAAGGGCAATGAATTTAACCTAAACATTTGTACCCTCATAATATGCTGAAATAAAAAAAAATAAGTGCTATTATTATTATTGACAGCAGATTAGCAAAAAAGGACTCATAAAAATAATTAAAACAGAGATCCACAAAGTCCCAAATAGAAAATGAAAAATAAACCTATAACAATTTTAAAAGAAGAGAATTTATAAAAGAAGAAATACAAAACATTTGAAAAATTATCCAACCCGGTTATTCTAGTTCTAAAAATTTCCCCCAAAGAAAGAAAATAAATGCAAACCAAATGTATGCATAATAATGTACACTGTAACATTACTTATATCTAAGAATCTATCTTAGGTATAAATGAAATGCAGATTAAAATATATTAAAAGCACCTGAAAATATTTACTTATAAATAAAAAGCTAAAAAGAAACAAAGTTTAACATTACAGAATAAAGGAAATGGTTGGGTAATTTATGATAAAGTATATCCTAATTCTGGAATATTTAGCAATAACTAAAAATGTTTATACAGAATTTTATGTGAAATAAAGAAAAACGTAAGTTAAAAACCAGTAAGAGCTCAATGGTACAAAGAAAAATGCATATAATAAGGGAAAGGAACCTTATGTTAAAGGCAGTTATCGCTACATGTTGGATTACAGGTGACTTTTGTTCTTTGTACTTCACTGTATCTTCTAAGTTTTCAACGAGTAGAAACCAGTTTAATAATAAAAAATAAATGAATATTTTTTAGGGGGAAAACAGAATCTTAGGGTTCTACTATGAAGAAAATTAGAGAAACAATTAGAATTCTTACTAAAACTATTACTACAAAGTTGCATGGTACAATAAGTTTTAAAAAAAGTTGTCCTATTGAAATCAACTAGATTCTACAACTTTATGGTTGTCAGTAAGCTGAAGTGACAATTTTTACCTGTTTTCCAAACTATATGCAACACCTCCAATAAAAACATTTTTTAAGGAAGAACAAGCAGTAGCAGGGATGAGATGACAATAGAGAGAAAAGAAAATATGATACTTTATCCTGAATTGAATTTGTATCCAAAGAATGAACATGTTAAGATTTGGAAGATACAAAAGAAGACCTAAATAACACTTCCAATGATGAAAACTGTAACATCTGAGAAGAAACACACACTGGAAGAGATTTAATGGCAGATTAGATACTGCAGAAGAAAGGCTACTAAACTTGAAAACACAGCAGTGGAAACTATCTAAAATGAAGCATACAGAGAAAAAAAGACTTAAAAAGAGGGGAAAAATGTGAATAATAGCTGAAAAGTTTTCAAAGGTGATGAAAACCATAAATTCACAGAAACAAAAATCTCAACTAACCCCAAGCACAGGAAGCATGATGGCTACAAAGAATTTTTTTTTTTTTAAAGCCAGAGTTCTTACTCTGTGGCCCCAGGTTGAGTGCAGCGGTGTCATCATGGCTCACTGCAACTTTAAACTTCTGGGCTCAAGCAATCCTCCTGCCTCAGCCTCCCAAGTAGCTAGGACTACAGGCATACACCAACGTGCCCAGCTAATTTTTCTGTATATTTTTGGTAAAGACAGGGTTCTCGTTCTTGCTCAGGCTGGTCTTGAACTCCTGACCTCAAGCAATCCTTCCACCTGGGCCTCCGAGAGTGCTAGGATTCCAGGCTAAGCCACCGAACCCAGCCAAAAGAGAAACTTAAAAGCAACCAAACTTAACAAATGTTAATCACTAAATTTACTTAAAATTATGTTAAAATTTAAAAGTAGACTCCTTACATATACAGGAACAGACATAAGAGTGACCACAGATTTGTCAAAACAATACAAGCCTTGAAAGACACAAACTACCAAAGCTCACAAGGAAGAAAGAGATAACTTGAATAGCCCTCTATTGAAGGAATTGAAGTGGCAATTAAAAGGAACTCTACCCCTATCTCCCTGCTATCCCTCTGCCACAAACACTCCAGACCCAGATGTCTTCTCTGGTAAATTCTTAACATTAAAGAAAGAAATAATACCAATTCTGTACAAACTCTTCCAGACAACTGAAGAGAAGTGAATATTTTCTGACATATTCTAAGAGGTCAGAATTACTCCAGTACCCAAACCAAAAACATTACATGAGAACTTTAGATAAATATACTTCATGACTATACATATAAAAATTCTTTAAAAATTAACAAATCAAATTCAGGAATATATAAAAAGGTCAGTGCATCATGATCAAGTGAGGTTTATCCCAGGGATATAAAGTTGTATGAACATCTGAAATTTGATCAACATAATTCACCATAGTAAGAGACTAAAATTTTTTAAAATATATAATTATCTCAATAGATGCAGAAAGAACATTTGGCAAAATCTAGTATCCATTCCTGATAAAACACTCAGCAAACCAGGAATAGAAGAGGACTTTCTGAATCTGATAAGGGGTACCTATGAAACACCTACAGCTAATACCATATATAATAATGACAAAACTGAATTCTTTCCCCCTAAAATCAGGAATAAAGTAAGGATGTATACTCTCACCCCTGCTACTGAGCATCATACTAAAGGTTCTATTCAGCTCAACAAAAATAAATAAATCTAAAATGGAAAGGAAGAAGTAAAACTCTCTTCATTTGAAAATGACATGATTATCTAGCTGGCAATTTCTATGGGATTGATTATTTACTTATTTATGAGACAGAGTCTCACTCTGTTGCCCGAGCTAAAGTGCCGTGGCATCAGCCTAGCTCACAGCAACCTCAAACTCCTGGGCTCAAGCAATCCTCCTATCTCAGCCTCCCGAGTAGCTGGGACTACAGGCACGTGCCACCATGCCTGGCTAATTTTTTCTATATATTTTTAGTTGGCCTATTAATTTCTTTCTATTTTTAGTAGAGACAGGGTCTTGCTCTTGCTCAAGCTGGTTTTGAACTCCTGACCTTGAGCGATCCTCCTCCCGCCTCGGCCTCCCAGAGTGCTAGGATTACAGGCTTGAGCAACCGCGCCTGGCCTATGGAATCTTTTAAAAAGCTAATGAGGACTGATATGTGAGTTTAGCAAGATTTATATTTATTATAAAAATAAATTTTATTTCTATTATTTATCAACACTCAGAAATTAAATTTGTAAAATACAATTTATGATAGCATCAAAATATGAAATACCAAAATATAAAATATCTAGGAATAAAACAGACAAAAAATTGTATAAAATGTGTACACTGAAAACAAAACACTGCTAAGAGAAATTAAGAAGATCTAAAATAAAGAGAAATAAACTGTGTTCATGGATTAGAAGACATATTGTTAAGATGGCAATTCTCTCCAAATTTATTGACAGATTCAATGCAATCTCAATTAAAATCCCAGCAGGCTTCTTTTTTTTTTTCGAAGACCTGGACAAGTTGATTCTAAAATTTATATGAAAATCAAAAGATCTACACCAGCCAAACAATTTTGGAAAAGAAGAACAAAGCTGAAGGATTTACACCATCTGACTTCAAAATTTACTATCAAGTTATAGTAATCAAGACAGTGTTATAGTGTCATTAAGATAGACACATTAAATCAAAATAGACTGTCCAGAAAGTTTGTTTACTAATATATCCCAAGCACCTAGAACTGTGTGGTACATTGTAAGCACTCAATAAACATGTTGAATTAATTTTAAGTACACATTCAAACACACATACAACTGAAAACAACCTTACTAAATGTATTAAATTAGTTTCTTAAAAAATGCTGGGTTGCAACTAACTTAACTGATTTTATAACCTACTAATGAGTAAAAATCTGTAATTCATAAGGAGGGTGGGGACGTAGATAGAGTAAATGCTATGTCACTTATACTGAGCCATGTGCAGAGCAGGCCAGTAAAGAAACAGGAGGAAAGAAGAAAAGAAATACAGATGACATATATTGAAGGGTCTAGCTGTACTTTTATTGTCTTTGGCCGCCCTTATGATTGTCTCTTGAAGCCTTTGCAATAACTCTGCCACTGACTTATGTTAGAGTGGATTTCTCTTCCTTGTAACCCAATTATTCCTAACATAACCTTAATCCAATCCCTATGATTCAATTTTATACTTTTATTTTATTTTCATTCCTTTATTTTTCTCCTGGGCTACAGTGCAATGCTAGGTAATGCCACATAATTGTGGTGTCTTGCCCAACAGATTCCTGACAACAAATTCCTAAACAACATGTGGCACAATGAGATACCACAGGTAACCCTTTAATGCTATTCAGCATTCAGCTTCTTTGTTTCTGTATCACTCCCTATTCTCAATCTGTCAGACTTGTCCAACAAACCTGGAACTCCCAAACCCATTCCTGATACCCCACACTTCTTCAGCAAAAGACTTTGCTACTAAAATGAGACTAAGATTTATCTGCCCTGGGCTCCCTTAAATTTCTATTCAACTCAAAATTCCCTTCTAGAAAAATTTCGCCTACTTTCTCTGCCCCTTCTATCATCTTAAATAAAGAGCTAATTTCGCCATGATATGGCTAAACTTTCTAAGCTTTATTCTTTTATGTTCTATTTGAATTTTAAATTATTTTTACTATAAAATATTTCAAACAGGTAAGAATTACCCTTGTACCCACAAACCAGCTTTACTGAATCTTAATATTATGTCATATTATTTCAAACATCCCTACTATTTTTTAAATATTAAACATTACAAATTGAGGCCTCCTATGTACCTTTCCCTCATATTGTTCCCATCCTTGTATCCCCACCCCTTAATCCAATCCCTGATTCAATTTTATTCTTTTATTTTGTTTTTATTCCTTTATTTTTCTACTGGGCTATAGTGCAATGCTAGGTAAAGCCAAGGGAAACCACTATCATAAATTTCTGAGTTTATTACTATCACATATAGGTTTTAATAATTTACTATATATTTATGTACCCATAAATATTACATATTATTGTTTTCCAAGACATTTCCCCTTTTTATTTACACTTTCTAGACTTTTCAAATTTTTTCAATGATCGGGTTATTTTTTTAAAAATCCCTACTTTAGAAACAGCAATCTTTTTCTTTTCTTCTCCCTTCTAAATACTGAAATTTGTAGGCCAGGCACGGTGGCTCACGCCTGTAATCCTAGCACTCTGGGAGGCCGAGGCGGGAGGATGGCTCAAGGTCAGGAGTTCGAAACTAGCCTGAGCAAGAGTGAGACCCCATCTCTACTAATAATAGAAAGAAATTAATTGGCCAACTAAAAATACATAGAAAAAATTAGCCGGGCATGGTGGCACATGCCTGTAGTCCCAGCTACTTGGGAGGGTGAGGCAGAAGGATTGCTTAAGCCCAGGAGTTTGAGGTTGCTGTGTGCTAGGCTGATACCATGGCACTCTAGCCTGGGCAACAGAGTGAGACTCTGTCTCAAAAAAGAAACAAAACTGAAATTTGTAAATGCTAAATACTGAAAATGCTACTGCCATTTTCTTACTACCCACTTTTCCTAAATCTTTAGGCCAACTCTTCAAATTGAGGTATAAATACCCTCGGAGGTAAAAAAAAAAAATAATGGGCAGAAATTAAAGGAAGCCATAGGACAAAAGTTGGACCTTTACCTTATACCATAATAAAAATTAATCTAAAATGGATCAGCTGGGCATGGTAGTTCACGCTTGTTGTATCAGCCACTTGGAAGGCAGAGGCAGGAGGATTCCTTGAGCAGAAGACTTTAAGGCCAACCTGGGCAACAAAGGCAACCTTTTCCCATCTCAAAAGGAAAAAAAAAGCCAAAGAACTCAATTTAGGAGCTAAAACTATAAAACTTTTAAAAGAAAACATGGGGGAAAAGCTTCATGACACTGGATTTAGCAGTGATTTCTTGACTATGACACCAAAAATATAGGTAACAGAAGATAAAATAAACAAATTAGACTTACATCCAAATTAAAAACTTTTGTGCATAAGAATGAAAAGACAAATCACAGAATGGAATACATGCAAATCATATATCTAATTAGGGATTAATATCTAGAATACATTTTTAAAACTCCTATAATTCAACAAAAAAAAAATATCAAACAACCCAACTCGTAAAAGACTTGAACAGATACTTATAATAAAGAATAATCCTGGCACTCTGGGAGGCTGAGGTGGGAGAATGACTTAAGGTCAGGAGTTTGAGACCAGGCTGAACAACAGCAAGAACCCATCTCTACTAAAAACAGAACAAATTTAGCCGGGAGTGGTGGTGCACACTAGTAGTCCCAGATACTTGGGAGGCTAAGGCAGGAGGATTGCTTGAGCCCAGGAGTTTGGGGTTGCAGTGAGCTACGATGGTCAATAAACATATGAAAAGCTGCTCAACATCACTTGTCACTAGGGAAATGCAAATGAAAGCCACAATGAGATATTACTCCATATCCATTACAACAGCTATTATCGAAAAAACCAGAAAATAACAAATGTTGGTTCTGTGCGATTGGTACACAAGAAAATAAAATAAAATAAAAAAACAAATGTTGGTGAGGATATGGAGAAACTAGAACCCTTGTACACTGTTGGTGGGAATGTAAAATCATGTAGTCACTATGGAAAAGAGTATGGCAGTTCCTCAAAAAATTAAACACAGAATTATCATATGATCCAGTAATTCTACTGCTGGGTATATACTCAAAAGAATTGAAAGCAGAGACCCAAACAGTTATCTGAACACATACGATCATAACAGCATTATTCTCAATAGCTAAAAGGTAGAAGCAACTCAAGTGTCTATCAATAGATGAATGAATAAACAAAATGTGGCACAATGAAAATATTCAGCCTTAAAAAGGAAGGAAACTTTGATACATGCTATAATGTAGATAAATCTTGAGGACATAATGTTAAGGGAACTAAGTCAGTCACAAAAAGATAAACACTGCATGATTCCACTTAGATGAGATATCCACAGTGGTCAAATTCATAGAGACAGAAAATAGAATGGTGCTTGCCAGGCATTGGCAGGAGGGATAGGGAATTGTTTAACGGGTATAGAGTTTCAGTTTGCAACATGAAAATAGTTCTGGAGATTGGTTGTACAACATTGTGAATGTATTAAACACTACTGATCTGTACACTTAAAAAGTGATCAAGATGATAAATTTTATGTTATATATGTTCTACCACAACTTAAAAAAGGAGAGTATAGACTCTGAAGCCAGACTACCTGGCTTTGAATTTTGCTCTGCCACTTTCTAGCTATGTAATGTAACCTTGGACAAATAACCTAACTGCTCTGTGCCTCAGTTTCCTCAGCTAGAGATAGGGATGATATTAATGTACCTACATCATTAACTTGTGTGGATTAAATCAGTAAATATATTTATTATATACTTATTATTAGAGTCACCATTTTGAAAATATAATTTAACGTGGAATTCAGATCTACAAGCAAAACTGAGTTTCTCTTATACAAAACTAAAACAATTCATGTGCTTAAATCTCACGGTCTTCTCAATTCATGTGTTTTAAATCTTGGGTGAACTCTTGACATAAAGCCCTGATATCTGTACAGCTGCCTTTGCAGCAGCACTACCACTACACAAACTGAGGAAAGATTTCCACATTATCTTATTTTTTCAAAGATTTCATTTACAATTTTGAATATTTCATCTCAAGTAGATTATTTTGCCAGATAGAAAGAACAAATAAATAATGTCCTAAGAATTCCTGTTCAAATCCTCATCCATATTCAAATATGTAGTACTACTGAGCACATTTACTAATGTTTTTTGATTCATCAAACTGTAATGAAAAGCATCTGATTTAATAGCCGTCTGGTGTAGTGTTGTTTCTTTGGCATCTGGTTTGTTTTATGAAAGTGTCCACAGTAGAATTACTCGAAAGTGGCACCTTTCTATTTCCTTTGATTCACTGATCCCAAACATAATATTGACCATCTCTGAGTGTGATGGTAAAGTGAACAGTTCTGCAGTTGTGTAAGGCTATGACTTTTGTTTCCTATTTTGGGTTTGTAGATTTTGAAAAAATTAAAATCTTTTTCTGTGAAAACGGGACACTTTGTGGTGAGAAATCAGTGTAATTTGCTTGGAACCATTTCTTCTGAAAATACTCCCTTGCACATAAGACAATTATGTTGGGGAAGAGAATCATTGGGGAATGCATATCTATACTTGAGATAATCCTCATCAAAGGGTCATCATTGACTGAATAATTACGAATTAACTTTTTTCCCCTGCTACTTGGTTTGTGGGGAAAATCTGAAGACTTTTCAGTTTTAATCAAAAAGTAGTCAAAAAAAAAAGTAGTAGTCTACAAGGGTGTTAAAAACAGCATACTCTCTCTATACCTCCATATTCCTCCTTTGCCTTATTTTTCTCCAGAGCACTTCTCACCCTTAAATAAATAAATAGTATTTTCATGTTTAATACTTACTATGTATTTCCCCCACTAGAATATAATCAAAATAGGGATTTTTAATTGTTTTGTTCACTTGTGTAACCCAAGCACCAAAAGAGTGCCTGGTACCTGTTAGGCACTCCCTTACTAAATATTTGTCCAATAAATAAACCGGTAAATAGCTTTACAAATGGATAAGGTAATGCTATTATCTTCCTGAGTAACTCGGTATTAGGAAGAACTTTCTTTGAGTTAGAGCCAAATTTTATTGTTTTTTAGAGCACAGGGCCTACTTTATAAATTTTCAAAAGCTCAAAGAGCAAAGCAGTCTTCGTTACCATCTTTCATGCCAATTCTACATATAATTATTATTGCAACTGTGGTAACACACTTCATATTCATAATTCATTCTGTGATTATGTCATTCTAACATGCATGTAGAGGCCTAGGAAGATAAGGTTTTCAAATATCCAGAAAACCAAAAAAGCCAAAAATCCAGATCACGTAGATCCTATTCTCACTCTCTAATGTTGAATAAAGGGTCAGGCGTGGTGGTCTGCGCTACTAGTCACAGCTACTTAGGAGGCTGAGGTAGGAGGATTGCTTGGGCCCAGGAGTTTAAGGCTGCGGTAAGCTATGATTGTGCCAGTGCACTCAGCCTGGGTGACAAAAGGAGGCCCTCTCTTCCTAAAACAAAACAAAGCAGGCTGGTGCAGTGGCTCACACCTGAAATCCTAGCACTCTGGGAGGCCGAGGCGGGAGGATCACTTGAGGTCAGGATTTCGAGACCAGCCTGAGCAAGAGCAAGACCCCGTCTAGACTAAAAATAGAAAAAATTAGCCAGGCATGGTGGGGCACCCCTGTAGTCGCAGCTCCTCTGGAGGCTGAGGCAGGAGGATCACTTGAGCCCAGGAGTTCAAGGTTGCTGTGAGCTAGGCTGACGCCACAGCCCTCTACCCAGGGCAAGAGAGCAAGGCTCTGTCTCAAAACAACAACAACAACAACAAAACAACAAAATAAAGTCGCATAAGATAAATGCAATATCAACACCAAGACTACATAGAAAATCCTAGGAAATCTAAAACTACTAGAAATAAGAACAAACTGATGTTGATATATGATTGTATACAAACATCCACTGTATTTCTATATATTAGCAGCAAATAAATAGAAAATGAAATTTTAAAAAATACCATTTACAATGGCATTAAAAAACATGAAAAATTATGATCACAATGAGATATGTTCTACTTCACACTGACTAGGATGTATAGCTACCTGAAATGAAAAAGACAGTATCAGTGCTGGCAAGAATTTACAGCAAGCAGAACTCTCATACATTGGTGCTAAAAGTGTAAAGTGGTGTGACCACTTAAGAAAACATTTTGCCAGTTTTTTATAAAGTTAAATGTACATTTATCATATCATCCAGTAATTCTACTCATATTTATCCAAAAAAAAAATGAAGCCCTAGAAAGTCTTGTACACATAGATGTTCACAGCTTTATTCATAGAAGCCCCAAACTAGAAATAATCCAACTTTCCTTCGACTGGTGGGTAAACAAACATATCTATATAATGAAATAGTACTCATCAATAAAAAGAAACAAACTGTTAACACATGCAACAACATGGAGAATTTTCAAGTATGTTATACTGAGTGAAAGAAGCTGGACACAAGAGTACTCACTGTATGATTCCTTTTATACATAATCGAGAACAGGCAAAACTAATCTATAGTGCTGGAAATCAGATTAGCGGTTGACTGCAATGAAGGTGCGGGGAGGAGGCTGACTGCAAAGAGACACAAAGGAATTTTCTGGGGAAATTACAATGTTCTACATCTTAGTTTGGGTGGTAGTTAAACAGGTGTGTCCATCTTCAAAAGTCATCAATCTGTACACTTAAAATCAGTGATCTTCATCATATGGATATTATGTTGCAATAAATGGATTATTAAAAAATCCTATATATCTGGATCCTCTTCTCATCATGAAAAACTCATTGCCCACATTTTATCAAGTAGATTGGGTTGCAAAAGAAAAGGGCTGAAAATACAGATATGAGAGACACAGAAGCTTCAAAAAAGAAGTGGGTTTCTACTCTCAATCTTACTAAGTAGCCAGTCTTAATCTCTTACACCTGCTAAACAGAATGGCAGAAACCACTGTTTTCTCTAATTGTCCAACATCTATGGGCCACCTTTTTTTTTTTTTTTTTTTGAGACAGAATCTCACTCTCTTGCCTGGGCTAGAGTGCTGTGGCGTCAGCCTAGCTCACAGCAACCTCAAACTCCTGGGCTCAGGCGATCCTCCTGCCTCAGCCTCCTGGGTAGCTGGGACTACAGGCATGCGCCACCATGCCGGCTAATTTTTTCTATTTTTAGTTGTTTTGGCTAATTTCTTTCTATTTATAGTAGAGACAGGGTCTCGTTCTTGCTCAGACTGGTTTCGAACTCCTGAGCTCAAGCAATCCTCTTGCCTCGGTCTCCCAGAGTGCTAGGATTACAGGCATGAGCCACCACACCCAGCCTCCTCTATGGGCCATCTTGAAACATGCAGCACAACACCTAACACTTGATGGTCTGACAGCAGAGGAGATAGCACTAGCTTGCAATCCAGAGACTGAAAACCAAATGCTCTTTAACAAGCAGTGTACCTGCCCTGTATTCCTAGCTCATGGCTTTCATGCTAGACGGGTAAAGAAGGGGTTTGTTTGCTGACAGCTTAGAGGATTTAAGAGAAGGGATTAGTCCTGATATTACTGTTAAGAGAACTCTGGACAAAGTCTGACAGTAACCCCTGACCTTGGAAAGGGGTTTTAGATGAGGCTATAGGAGAAACCAGAACTTCTTCATGATCTAAAAAGAACACTGCCTGCTGTTTTAACACAAAGGAAGGAAACCCAGCCTAATGACAAACCTCAGCATCATTTGTCTGGTTGACACTGTGAGCCAAAAAATTACCTTAATCACATTCTGCACGAATCTGGTTACCAAAGACTGGCAAACATATAAAGCATATCAAATTATATTACAACAGGCCCTGAAGTCCTTTCAAATTCTTTGATTTTGTCAGATGTTTGTTTTAATGAATATTACTTGGAATAAATGAGTCCAGTGCTCAAGTTGAAAATCTTTCTGCTCCATGGCAATTTTTTTCTTTTTAACATGAATGAGAGTCAGTCAATGAGCATTTATGAAAACAATTGCTAGGTACCAGGTGCTGTATTAAGAGCCTAAGACAAAGATAACACAATATTTGTCCTCAGAAAGATCTCACAGTCTAAAGTGGAAAAGAATTAGGTCACATAGTATGATGTGATAAATACTAAGACACAAATAAAAATGAGATCTTGGGAAACAAGAACCTCGTAGCATAAAACTTTGATTGATTTTCAAAGTCGAAATAGAAGTAATTTGATCAAAAAAGGCAGCGAAGGGTGTTATAAGAGAAAAAAATATATACAAAGGTACAATGATAGGAAACAATACAAAGTATGAAATCCCAGAGCATGTCTAGGGAACTGCCATACTTTGATATGGGTAAAATAAAGGAGGAATGGTAGAAGATGAAGTTAGAAAACAACAACAAAAAAGATTGGGATGGAATTCTGAAGGGCGTGTGTCTTACAATTAAGGAACTGGAATTTAGTCCAGAAGGTTATGCAAAATAATTAAGATTTTAAGCAAGAGTGTGATATCATGCTGTCATTTTAGAAAGATAATCTGGCAGCAAAGTAGAGAATGGACTGGAGAGATGCTAGACCAGAAGCCAGGAGAACAAGTGGGAAGCAACTAGAATGATGCAGGTTAAAAGTGATAAGGTTGGCTGGGCACGATGGCTGACACCTATAATCCTAGGACTCTAGGAGGCTAAGGCAGGAGGATCCCTTGAGGCCAGGAGTTCAAGACCAGCCTGAGCAAGAGTGAGGCCACATCTCTACAAAAAATAGAAAAATTAGCTGAGCCTGGTGGCACGTGCCTATAGTCCCAGCTACTTGGGAGGCTAAGGCAGGAGGATCACTTGAGCTCAGGAGTGTAAGGTTACAGCAGGCTGTGATAAGGCTCCTGCACTCCAGCCTGGGTGAAAGAGTGGGACTCTGGAAAAAAAAAAAAAAGAAGGAAAAGTGGGGGCAGCGGGGAGAGAAGGAGGAAGGAAGGTAGGAAGGAGAGAGAGAGACAGAGAAAGAAAAGGAAGGGAAGGAAGGGGAGGCAGAAAAAAAGAAGAAAAAGGAAAAAGAAGTGATGCGGGGCTGGGTGTGGTGGCTCACGCCTGTAATCGTAGCACTCTGGGAGGCCGAGGCGGGAGGATTGCTCAAAGTCAGGAGCTCGAAATCAGCCTGAGCAAGAGTGAGACTCCGTCCGTACTGAAAAATAAAAAGAAATTAATTGGCCAACTAAAAATATATAGAAAAAATTAGCCAGGCATGGTGGCACATGCCTGTAGTCCCAGCTACTCGGGAGGCTGAGGCAGAAAGATTGCTCGAGCCCAGGAGTTTGAGGTTGCTGTGAGCTAGGCTGATGCCACGGCACTTTAGCCCAGGCAACAGAGTGAGACTTTGTCTCAAAAAAAAAAAAAAGAAAGAAAGAAAGAAAGAAGTGATGCAGTTCAAGTAAGGCAGAGGAAGTGTGGATGGAGAGAAGAAAGAGTATTTTTTAGAGTAATCATCCACAGGACATACGACTTCTGGATAAGTGAAAAGGAGAGAATCTAAGATAATTCTCCATTTCAGCCTAAGCAATTGAGTGGTTGGTGCATTAAGCATCACTAAGATATGGAATATCAAAAAACAATCAGCTTTAGGTAGAAAGATAAAAACTGTTTTAGACGTGCTGATTAAAATATACTGAGTATTGTACCGTAGTGCACACAAGTTTGAAAAGTGACAATATTTAAATGCTATTTCAGTATTACAGAGCTGAAGTTCCATTTGATGAGGGAGAAAATAACACAGAGAAACCTTAGGTCAGGAAGAAAGTTCCAGAATATAGTGGCCTAAATTGCATAGTTCAACCTGGAAGAGGTTATGATTTGTCTCCCTCCCTCATATTAACTACTTAAAAAATAATCCAAGTAAATTCAGGCAAAATTACGTTTTTAGTTTTGCCCAAGAGGCCCAAAATATTGTATGCAAAGTTTAAAGTATGAGAAGGAATGGTTTTAGATCATTGTCTTAGCTTCCCTAGTCTCAGACAGCATAGAAAATACATACTGGGGAGTATATGTCCTGGGTTACCTTTCTCAGAAAGACTTACTTGTTTTTTTTTTTTTTTTTTGAGACAGAGTCTCACTCTGTTGCCTGAGCTAGAGTGCCGTGGCATCAGCCTAGCTCACAGCAACCTCTCAAACTCCTGGGCTCAGGCAATCCTCCTGCCTTAGCCTCCTGAGCTGGGACTACAGGTATGTGCCATTTTTAGTTGGCAAATTAATTTCTTTCTATTTTTAGTAGAGATGGGGTTTCGCTGTTGCTCAGGCTAGTTTTGAACTCCTTACCTAGAGGGATCCACCCGCCTTGGCATCCCAGAATGCTAGGATTACAGGCGTGAGCCATCGCACCCGGCCTTATGTTTTCTATGATTAGACTCTGAGCTTCTCTATGTATCCCCATTGTCTGACATACAAATCTTTTAAAATGATGGATGGAAGTGTGAGAGGGCTATTAGAGTTTTTTCTTTACCAAATCTACCTTTTTCATTTTAGTACAGAATTGCTTATCCCTATGCTTCTATTTGTATATAACTGCTGTTACTTTCACTAGATGGTATTTAGTATTTAAACTTAAGTTACTGAAAAAAGGTCACATAGCACCATTCTTCTATGTGAATACTTGCTATAACTTCTTTGGACCTACTTGTTATTTGATTAAATAGAATTTTTCTTTTGTCCTAGGATACTGTACTTTTATTTAGAAGGCAGTATTTTCCACAGAAGTGCCTTTAATACTTCGGAAGCTGGAATAATTCAATACATATAATAAACATTTGTCTTTTCTTTCTTTCTGCCAATTACCTGAGTTTCTGTGTTTTGGGGGATTGCTTACATGTCTACTTGTAAGTCTACTATTTCTTACAAGTTTACTATAAAAATCTAAAAATACCAGATGCTTCCTTTCTCAGCTTTTTTAGCAATAAGTGTTTGGGACCTTGACCTAAGCTTCACCTATCAGACATATCACCTCTGATATTTTCAATTAATTCCTGATGCCAAAGGACAGTGGAAAATTGTTCATGGTAATGGTGGTAACCAGCAGTCCCCAACGTTTTTGGCACCAGGAACCGGTTTCACGGAAGACAATTTTTCCACAGACTGGGGGGTGGGGGGTTGGAATAGGCCCTGGTCCTTAACAGGCCACAGACCGGTACTGGTCTACAGCCCAGGGATTGGGGACCGAAGTGCTTAAAGATAAGAGATCACAGGAGAAGGTGGCTTAGTTGTCAACCAAGGTAAGCCAAGTTAGGTCTGGATCACCAGAACCAAGTCAAGTCAGTGTCGCTTAAAGATAGGGGATACATTCTGGGAAATGTATCCTTAGGTGACTTGTCATTGTGTAAACATCACAGAGCGTACTTACACAAACCTAGATGGTATAGCCTACTACACACCTAGGCTATATGGTATAGTCTGTTGCTCCCAGGCTACAAACCTGTACAGCATGTTACTGTACCAAATACTGTAGGCAATTAAAATACGGTGGTATGTCTTTGTGTGTGTAAACATATCTCAACATAGAAAAGACAAGGTAAAATATAATATCAAAGATGATAAATGGCATACCTGTATAGGGCACTTATCAATAAAGCTTGTAGGCCTGAAAGTTGCTCTCGGTGACTCTGTGAGTGGAGAGTGAATGTGAAGGCGTAGGACATTACTGTACACTACTACAAACTCTATAAACGCTGTACACTTAGGCTACACTAAATTTACAAAAAAATTATTTTTTCTTTTTTTTGGGAGACAGAGTCTCAATCCGTTGCCTGGGCTAGAGTGCTGTGGCATCAGCCTAGCTTACAGCAACCTCAAACTCCTGGGCTCAAGCAATCCTTCTGCCTCAGCCTCCCAAATAGCTGGGACTACAGGCATGTGCCACCAAGCCCAGCTAATTTTTTCCATATATTTTTAGTTGTCCAGCTAATTTCTTTTCTATTTTTAGTAGAGACAGGGTCTCACTCTTGCACAGGCTGGTCTTGAACTTTTGATCTCGAGCAATCCTCCCACCTTGGCCTCCCAGAGTGCTGGGATTACAGGCATGAGCCACCACGCCTGGCCTATTTTTTCTTCAATGGTAAATTAACTTTAGCTTATTATAACTATTTTACTTTATAAACTTTTATATTTTTTAAACTTTTTTGCTTCTTTTGTAATACTACTTAGCTTAAAACACATTGTACAGCTGTAGAAAAATATCTTCTTTCTTTATATACTTATTCTACAAGCTTTTTTCTATCTTGAAATGTTTTTAGTTTACTGTTTAAACTTTTTTGCTAAAAACTAAGACACAAACACACACATTAGTCTAGGCCCACACAAGGTCAGGATCATCAACATCACTGTCTTCCACCTCCACATCTTGTCCTACTGGAAGGTCTTCAGGGGCAATAACATGCACGGAGCTGTCATCTATGATAACAATGCCTACTTGTGAAATACGTCCTGAAGGACCTGCCTGAGGCTGTTTTACGGTTAACTTTTTTTAATAAGTACACTCTAAAATAACAATGAAAAATATACTACATTAAATACATAAACCAGTAACACAGTAGGTTTATTATCAAGTACTATGTATTATACATAATTGTATGTGCCATACTTTCATGCAACTGGCAGCACAGGTTTGTTTCCACCAGCATTCCCTACCGTGAACACGAGAGTAATGGATTTTGCTATGACCTATGTCACTAGGTGATAGGAATTTTTTAGGTCTGTTGGGACCACCTCATTATACACCCTCTGGTCCATTACTGACCAAAAAGGTTATTATGTGGAGTTTCACGGCAGTTAAACCCAGCCTAAATTGCTGACCCTTAGAGTCAAAAGCTAAATAAACGGTGGTTGTTTAAGGTATTAAGTAGAGCACTTTACTATACAGCAAAAAAATAACTGAGGTAATGGTGACTATTTAAAAAACTACGCAGACTAGATTCTATACCAAAGGTGATAATTCACCATTATGTAATTTCTTTTTATTTTTTCCCCAGTTTCAAGTATCCCTTTCTTTCTTGCATTCTGCAATGAATTAAGAAAGGGAGAAAAAAAAAAACCTTCCCATTTTTCCTTTCATGAGCATAGCAGCCATAATGCCACCATTATGTAATTTCTAAAACAGAGAACTGATAAATAAGAAATTTTAGATTTCCTCATCAACGTATTTCTGAAAATGTCCACAGCCCTTCCAATATTTTAAAAAATGGGTGAGAGGCACTCTATAAAGTACAAACGTTCAAAAATTCATTAATGGTAGAATAGTTAAATAAATTATGGTATATTCTCACAATGAACTACTATAGAGCAACGAAAGTAAGTGAACATACTACAACTATAGGCAATTATATGTATGACTCTCATAGGCTCTAAAGTATATAATGTATAATTCCATTTATATAAAAATTAAACACAGGTAAAACTAATATAGGCAGTACAGTGGTTATTCTTAGGAGGTTTCTGACTAGAAGAGGACACGAGGGAAGTTTCCAGGGACTAGTAATGTTTCTAGATCTGGGTGTTGGTTACAAGAGTGTGTTCAAATTGCAAAAGATTCATTGAGCTGTAAGCTTATAACTAGTGTACTTTTGTACATCTAACAAAACATTCTTAAAAGTATATATTATTCTATATAATTGACAATTATTACTCCCATTTATATTATACTCCAAAATGTTATTAAAATTTTCAAAAATAGAATAATATATTGCTGTATTTCGATTAGTATCTCTACTGATCTTTAAACTCAACATTTCTTAGTCAAATTTACACTCCCCATTGCCCCAATAGAACCCTTCCTAGTACAAACATACCCACTTATCAAACAAAAACAATTCAGTGGGGGTGGAGGGGTCCAGAAATCAGGAACAAACATGGTTTAAGTCCATATGCAAGTGACATCTCCTGTAGCCTTCACTGGACTCAAAAGAATCTTCCCTCTTACTTGCTGTTTTCTGGAAGCAGTTAACTAATATATGTAGGGTGCAGACTGGGGATTCAGGCAGCTCATTTACGCACAATCAAAACTAGTTTTTCCTTTTAAAATGAATAAACTAAAATACAAAAAGAAATCTAGCTACAATTTGTAGGCAGATGGTAAGAAAGACTGAGAAAAGAAAAGAGGATAGTGAATGAAAAAAAAAAGCATACTCTCCTTGAAAAATTAGCATTCTCTCTTAGAGCAGGAATATCCTGGTAAGCACTCCCTTATAAAAACCCCAATGACAAACTGGGCACAGTGGCACACACCTGTAATCCTAGCTACCCAAGAGGCTAAGGCAGGAGGATCCCTTGAGTCCAGGAGTCTGAAGCTAGCCTGGGCAATATAGCAAGACTTGCATCTTAGGAAAAAATAACACAAAAAAACAACAATGGCCAAATTCAAAAGAACCAATTGCATGGGTACATTTTATTTGCATATATTCACATTCAGGCAATATTCTGAATGTTATTACTACCATTCCAAAGCTTATATTTCTTGATTTTTCCTTCTTTATTCTCTCAAACACTAGTGCACTATAGGGGGAAGAAATGTTAAGACAACACCAGGCCGGGCATGGTAGCTCACGCCTGTAATCCTAGTACTCTGGGAAACCGAGACAGGAGGATTATTTGAGGTCAGGAGTTCAAGATCCGGCTGAGCAAGAGCAAGACCCCATCTCTACTAAAAATAGAAAACAAAATAATTAGCCAATCAATTAAACAAAAACAGGAACAAAAAATTAGCCAGGCGTGGTGCCTCACGCCTGTCATCCCAGCTACTCAGGAGGTTGAGGCAGGAGGATCACTTGAGCCCAGGAGTTTGAGGTTGCTGCGAGCTTTTTTTTTGGCTGATGCCACGGCACTCACTCTAGCCTGGGCAACAAAGTGAGACTCTGTCTCAAAAAAAAAAAAGACAACACCAAAAAGACCTGCTTAAACCACCTACATAGTACAAAACACCTATCAGCATCTATAGACTATAGCACCATGTTTCTCTATGCTCTTACTCTTGTAGGGAAAAAGCAAGCCAATAATGCCATACTTGTGAAGTTACATAGGTCCCAATTTCTTTTTTTTTTTGAGACAGGGTCTTGTTGTGTTGTCTGGGCTAGAGTGTGTAACATCATCACAGTTCCCTGCGACCTCAAACTCCGGGGCTCAAGCAATCCACTTGCCTCAGGTTCCTGAGTAGATGGGATTAGAGCACGTGGCTAATTAAAAAAAAAATTTTTTTTCTAGAGACAGGGTCTGGCTATGTTGCCCAGCCTGTTCTCCAACTCCTGGCCTTGAGCGATCCTCCTGCCTCAGTCTCCCGAAGTACTAGGATTACATGCATGAGACACCATGCCCAGCATAAAACACTTTCAAAGCTAGGCTAAACAGAAGGAACACGAAGATGACTATGCTATATTATAATAGCCTAATTGTTACATGATACTACGTTACAAAAAATTTAAAAAGCATTACATATACTAATAATTTAATCCTCATAATAACCCTAAAATGTATGTAATACTATAATCTTCATATTTTAGATGAGACTGAGGTCAGGAGAATTTAAATAACCTGCACTAAAGCAAGTAGCTGGTAAATGGTAGAGCTCACATTCAACTAGGCAGCCTCACCTCCAAGCCAAGCTCTTAACTATCATCCTATGCCTCCTCCTAGACATTATAACATCTCATAGGGCCATAACAGATCATTAAAAAGTGTGATATAATGATGTAACAGGTTAATGAACTCACAAGAAAGCCTAGAAACACACCCAGAAACATAACAATGAAGAATATGGTAAAGATACCATCTTAAATCAGTAAAAAAGCATGAATAATATTTAGTAAATGAGCTTACTCTCTAATTAGGTTTTTTTAAAAAGATGATTAGATTCCTATAGCAAACCAAAATAAATACCAGATGGTTTAAAGAACTAAGTTTAAAACCTAAATATTTAAAGAAAAAAACACAAGTTAATATTTTTATATTCTTGGGGTGAGGAGTCATTTTTTAATTAGACATGAAATTTAGGAGTCATAAAAAAAGACTGACAGACTACACTAAAAATAGACTACTTTAAGACCAAAAATAAATTTAAAAGACAAATGTCAATTCTCCCCACATTTATATGGAAAGGCTAACACAATCTTGACAAAGCAAAATAAAGTGAGTAGAATCAATCTACTTGATATTAATGCTTATTAAAATAGGTACAGTAATCAAGACATTGTGATACTGGCAGAGAACCAGACATATAGATCAATGGAACCGAGCAGAGAACCCAGAAATAGACATATGCCAATACGCTCAACTTTTTTTTTTAAGAGACAGGATCTCACTCAGGCTAGAGTAAAGTGGTACAATCACAGCTCACTGCAGACTCTAACTCCTGGTCTCAAGCGATCCTCCAGACTCATCTTTCCAAAGTGTTAGGATTATAGGTATGAGCCACTGCACCTGCCTCAACTAATTTTTGACAAAGGTGCAAAAGCAGTTCAATGGAAGAGGGATGGCCTTTACAACAAACGATGCTGAAGCAACTGAACATCCATAAGAATTGAATTGGACATCCAAAAAGCAACTCAATCTAAGCCTCACATTTTCTATAAAAATATACTCATAAAGGATCACATACTTACATGTAAAACATAGAACTACAAAACTTTTATAAAAACCATAGCAGAGGCTGGGCGAGGTGGCTCATGCCTGTAATCCTAGCACTCAGGGAGGCCGAGGCAGGAGAATTGCTTGAGGCCAAGAGTTCCAGAGGAGCCTGAGCAATAGTGACAGCCCGTCTCTACAAGAAAACAGAAAAATTACGCAGGTGTGGTGGCACACACCTGTAGTCCCTGCTACTGGAGAGGCTGAGGCAGGGGGGTGGCTTGAGCCCAGAGAGTTTGAGGTTGCAGTGAGCTGTGATGACACCACCGCACTTTAGTCCAGACAACAGAGTGAGACCCTGTCTCAAAAAAAAAAAAAAAAGAAAAAGAAAAAGGAAAGGAAAAAAAAGAAAGGAAAAAACATACAAAATATTCAGGATTTAGGGCTAGACAATAAGTTCTTGGACTTGACACTTAAAAACATGACCCATAAAGCAAAAAACTGATATTGGACCTCTTCCAAACTAAAAACTTTGCTCTGTGAAAGCCCATGAGAAAAGGATGAAAAGACAAGCTATAGGCTGGAGGAAAATATATACAAACCATATATCCGACAACAGATTAGCTCTAGAATAAAGAACTTGCAAAACTCAATAGTAAAAAAACCCACTCAATGAGAAAATGGGCAAAAAACATTCAGAAACATTTCACTGAAGAGAATATTCCGGTGACAATCACATGAAATGACATTCAATATAATTAATAATTAGGGAAAAGCAAATTAAAACCACAATGCAATACCATTACACACCTATCAGAATGGTTAAAATAAAAATATTGATAACAGTAAATACTGGCAAGGGGCAAAGAAAATAGATGTATCACACATTGTTGGTAGTAACATAAAATATGTTATATCCACTCTGAAAACCAATTTGGTGGTTTCTGAAAAAACTAAACACACAATGATCATATGACCCAGCAATTATGCTCTTGGGTATTTGTCCCAGAGAAATGAAAATTTATGTTCACACACAAAAAACTGGTACATAAATGTTCACAGTCATTTTTTTCATAATAGCCAAAACTGAAAACAGCCCAGATGTCCTTCAACAGCTGAAGAGTAAAACAAACTGTGGTACATCCATACCAAGGAATACTGCTCAGCACTAATAAGGAATGAGCTATTGATACATGCAAAAACCTGGATGAATCTCCAGAGAATTATGCTGACTGAAAAAGCCAATCCCAAAAGGTTATATACTGTATGATTCCATTTCTGTAACATTTTGATATGACAAGATTTTAGAAATGGAGAGATTAGTAGTTGCCAGAGATTAGAGATGGGGGCGTGGATGCATGTGTGTACACTCGTGCTGGGAAAGTGGGTATTGTATAAAAGGTTAATATCAGGGATTGTTGTGGTAATGGAACTGTTCAGAATCTTGACAGTCAGTAGTGGTAGACAGACCACCTACACATGCTATAAGATAGGCAAACATGAATAAGATTGGTGGATGGTATCAATGTCAAGATCCTGATTGTTATACTTTTGGAAAATGTTACTATTGTAGGAAATTGTGTAAAGTGTACAAAGGATCTCTCTGTGTTACTGTTTTGAAGCTGCATGTGACTCTACAATTATCTCAATAAAATTGTCAATTAAAAACAAACAGGAGAAAAATGACAGGCAAGAAAATAGCTGTACTAGCTAAAACCACACTAAAATTATAATAAAGGATTTAAAAAGACTTAACCCTATAAGGAAGGGAAGAACTAAAGAGGAGACAACAGTAACACTTTGGAACCAGGAAAGTGAATAAAGAAATGGTAACTGACTAAACCAACATAAGAATGCTATATTGAATACTAAGCCTGTAATAGGGAAAACTTTCAATCAACACCACAGAATCTTCCCCCAAAGGCTCAGGAACTAGCAGCACCAGATGACTCAAGATGGGGAACTGATGATTTAGAATGAATAAGACTCACTGAAAACTGTGTAGGAAGCAGTTATAGCCTTAATTCCTTTTCTCACTCAGATACCATCCCCCACTCAGGAGACTAGAGGTTTATTCTCTGAAGAGGCTCAATTAGAGGATCTCTGGATTAGGGTGCTCCAGGTATAGTGGAGAACAGGAGTACCATACCTAAAATAAGGAGATTAAATGTCGATTTAAGCCTATTGAATGCTGAAGGCTGATGCTGAAGGCTGAGGCCCCAGTCGTGTTTTTCACTTGGCTCAAAGAAAACTAACAGTCATTCTTTACCCTCCAGGAGGTTTGGGAAAAGCCTTTATTTCTTAATTTATTTTTTTTTACAGAAATTCAGTAAGCCCATGAGGAAAGACCTAAAAATATTGACATCTGGGTTACCCCAACTTAACAGTCATCTCACTGTGAAGACCACCATAAATACGTCCTGCAGATGCACTCAGAGCTTCGAATAGAATTTTCAGTGCCCCATCTTCAAGATGTTTAAAACATGAACAGACAACCAAGAACTACCAGATATCTGAGGAAAGCCTCCAACATAAAATTTAGAGATATAAAACCAGCATTTCATAAATGAGTCAACTGGGGCTTATATCAGCTAAAAATGAGTTTAATATTCAGCACACTGCACAGTTCATTCATATGTTTAATAAATATTTATTGGGCCAGTTATTATTCTAGGTGCTCAAGAAACAAAGGTGCACAAAGCAAAATAAAACAAAACAAAAATCTCTGCCCTAGTAGAATTTACATTCTAGCAGATAGACTCAGATAACAAACAATAAACATAATAAATCCACATATAAATAGATTAGGAGGAGATTAGTGCTTTGAGAAAAAATAATGGGGTAGGATAAAAGGGGGGATATGCAGACATAGTTACAAACTTAAAATACGGTGACATTTGAGTAAAGTCTTGAGAGAGATGAGGGAGTTGGCCATACTACTCGCTTGTCTGTGAAGAGAATTCTAGTAGAAGGTTCTGCCTTCAGTGTAAAAGTCCTAAAATAAGAGGAACTACTGGCCAGGCGCGGTGGCTCACACCTGGAATCCTAGCACTCTGGGAGGTTGAGGCAGGAGGATCGCTCAAGGTCAGGAGTTCAAAACCAGCCTGAGCGAGAGTGAGACCCCCGTCTCTACTAAAAATAGAAAGAAATTAATTGGCCAACTAAGAATATATAGAAAAAATAAAAAATTAGCCAGGCATGGTGGCACATGCCTGTAGTCCCAGCTACTGGGGAGGCTGAGGCAGGAGGATCACTTGAGCCCAGGAGTTTGAGGTTGCTGTGAGCTAGGCGGACGCCACAGCCCTCTAGCCGGGGCAAGAGTGAGACTCTGTCTCAAAAAAGAGGAACTACTGTTCAAAGAACAGCAGAATCCAGTATGGCTGGAGGGGAGAAACAGGAGATGACGCCACAGTGGTATAGCAGACAGAAGTGAAGATCTTGTAGAAACTTATCGGCCACTGGCTTTTTCTGTGAATGAAATGAAGAACCGATGAAGAGTTCTGAGCAGAGGAGTGACACTGACTGGGGAAGGTTTTTTATTTTTAAACTTTGAGAGATAAGGTCTTCCTATATTGCCGAGGCTGGTCTTGAACTCGCCTCATGAAATCCTTGATTGGGTAAGCTTAAAAGAATCACTATGGCTGCTGTGCTAAGAAGAGACTACGTGGAAGCAAGGGACACAGGTCAGAATGAGATAGAAAATGGATCACTCAAAATTTTAGAGCTGACAACAGTCTTGGAAATAATTTTTTTCCAAGTCTTTCATTTAAAGATAAGGAAACGGAAGTTTAGGAAGTTGAGTTTTCCAAAGTCATGTATTGAAGTCTGGAATAATATACTTTGCATTTGTGTGACCTTTCAGTGTTTTCAGGTTTATCATTTCATCTTATGCTCAATAATCCTCTGGGAAGTTCATAATGTAGCTAACACCTAACATTTGTTTACAAAACGGCCGGACAAAATTAGGGACCAGGTCTAGAATATTCTGTCAGTACTCAATATAAAGCTATTCTGTATCTATACAAGGAGTGAGTCTGCCACCATGCCCATAATATCATAAAGTGCTAAATAATCTAAGTGATTCAGACCTTCAAGTAATGAAAATGACTCATTTCTGCTGATCTAATTCTATGGTTCCACTGCAGAGCCAAGACTTCTAAATGTAGCACACGTATGTCAAGTGAAGTGATATACATTACAAATTAGGAAAAAGAATCAGTAATTCTGAGGCAAATGGTGATTTTGCGCCCCACAATACCGTGTGCTCAGGTCCCTTCCCCTCTCCTTTCTTTTGTACCCTTGTCTCATTCTGCAAGGTCTCTTTCAAATTAGAAAGCAGCTGATAAACAACTAATTCCCATAAGACGGTTATTGAAAATAGCTCAAAGTATTATCTCTCAGGGATATGTGTACTTAAATGGGAAACTCAAAAACTTCAAATCCCAAAGGAACTGCAGTCAAGTTAGCAGGGAATATTATTTGGAAGAAGACCTCCTAGCGTTTCCTCAAATCACGCTAAATAAATCCAAACTCAACAACTGTTTATTGATAATCGACCATACCGTCAGTCACAAAGATAAGCCATGCTTTTTGCTCTTAAAATGCTAAACCCAGAAGAAGACACCACACAGAAAATATTAGCATTGGTTTACTGAATGCCTGTTGCATATTAGGCATTGAGCTAACTAACTGCTTTTTATGAGCAGCTTAGCAAGTAATATATGTTCAATATATTGTAGCCATGATTATAATAATTACTTTTGTAATTGCATTTAATCTTCATTTCTGCTCTATAAAGTAGTTATTAGCTTTACTTTACAGATAAGAAAACTGAGGCTCAGAGACTGAGTAATATGCTCAAGGTCATAAAGCTATTAATAGCCAGGATTCAAACTCAAGTCTGTATGATTCTACAATTTATGCTATACAATATTCAATATTTTTTTTTTTGAGACGGAGTCTTGTTCTGTTGCCCCAGGCTAGAGTTCCGTGGCGTCAGCCTAGCTCACAGCAACCTCAAACTCCTGGACTCAAGCGATCCTCCTGCCTCAGCCTCCGTAGTAGCTGGGACTATAGGCGTGTGCCACCACACACAGCTAATTTTTTCTATTTTTAGTTGTCTGGCTAATTTCTTTCTGTTTTTAGTAGAGACAGGGTCTCACTTTTGCTCAGCCTGGTCTCCAACTCCTAAGCTCAAGCCATCTTCCCACCTTGGCCTCCCAGAGTGCTAGGATTATAGGTGTGAGCCACCACACCCAGCCACAATATTCAATATTTCTATAACATTAATAGAAAGATGTTTAATTTCACTTGGAAGTCTGAGAGATGGGCTAACAAGAATATGCTGTAAGGCCGGGTGTGGTGGCGCACGCCTGTAATCCTAGCACTCTGGGAGGCAGAGGCAGGCAGATTGCTCAAGGTCAGGAGTTCAAAACCAGCCTGAGCAAGAGTGAGACCCGTCTCTACTAAAAATAGAAAGAAATTAATTGGCCAACTAAAATATATATATATAGAAAAAAATTAGCTGGGCATGGTGGTGCATGCCTGTAGTCCCAGCTATTTGGGAGTCTGAGGCAGAAGGATTGCTTGAGCCCAGGAGTTTGAGGTTGCTGTGAGCTAGGCTGACTCCACGGCACTCACTCTAGCCCGGGCAACAGAGTGATACTCTGTCTCAAAAAAAAAACCAAAAAAAACAAAAAAAACCACACTTTTGTGCTTCAAAGGACACTATCAAGAAAGTGGGGGAAAAAATGGGAGAAAACATTTGCCAATCACATAGCTGATAAGAGACTAGTATCTAGAATGTAACACTTCTTACAACTCAATGATTAAAAAACCAAATAACCAGGCTGGGTGTGGTGGCTCACTCCTGTAATCCTAGCACTCTGGGAAATCAAGGCAGGAGGATTGCTCAAGGTCAGGAGTTCGAAACCAGCCTGAGCAAGAGCAAGACCCCCGTCTCTACTAAAAATAGAAAGAAATTAATTGGCCAACTAAAAATATATATAGAAAAAATTAGCTGGGCATGGTGGCACATGCTTGTAGTCCCAGCTACTTGGGAGGCTGAGGCAGGAGGATCGCCTGAGCCCAGGAGCTTGAGGTTGCTGTGAGCTAGGCTGATGCCACAGCACTCTAGCACCGGCAACAGAGTGAGACTCTGTCTTAAAAAAAAAAGAAAACAAAAAAACCCCCCAAATAACCTAATTAAAATACCAACAAGAAAACTAATTAAAAATCTCAGTTACTCAAGAGGTTGAGGCAGGCAAGAGGATCACTTGAACTGAAGGCAACCAGCCTGGGCAACATTGCAAGACAATGTCCCAAACTTTAAAAATTAAAAAAAAAATTTTTTATTTAAAAAAATAGCAACAAAGACTCGAACAGATATATCTTCAAAGAAGATAAACAAATGGCCAATAAGCATATGAAAAGACTCAGAATCATTAGTCATTATGGAAATGCAAATCAAAACCACAATGAGATTACCACTTCATACCCACTACAATGGCTATCATTTAAAAAAAAAAAACAAAACACCAAACAATAACAACCGTTGTTGAGAATGTGCAGAAACTGGAATCCTCGTACAATGCTGGTAGGAATGTAAAATGGTGCTGCAGCCATTTCCTTCTGGAAAAGTGGCAGCTCCTCAAAAAGTTTAACAAAGAGTTACCATATGACCCAGCAATTCTACTCCTACATACATAATCAAGAGAAGTAAAGACATTATGTCCACATAGAAATTTGTATGTGAATGTTTGCAGCAGCATTATTCATAATAGCCAAATTACAGAAACAACCCAAATGTCCCTCAACTGATAAACGGATAAACAAATGTGGTATATTCACATACTGGAATATTATTCAGCCATAAAAAAGAATGAAGTACGGATACATGTTCCGACATGGATTATGCCAAGTGAAAAGAGTCAGACACAAAAGGCTACATATTGTATGATTTCATTTATATGAAATTTCCAGAGAGACAGGGGAAAAGGAAGAATGGGAGTGGAGATGGGGTGACTGCTAATGGGTATGGGGTTTCTTCCTAGAATAATGAAAATAGTCTTGAATTAAATAATGGTGGCGGTTACACAATTTTGTGAATATAGTATAAACTACTAAATTGTATACTTTAAATAAAGGAAATGTAAATTGTATGAGGAAAAAAAATCCCCACACAACCACTTCTCTCCAAATTTTCCAGCTATCTATCAGTCATTAATGGGCTCTGGAAACAGATCATTTTCTCCTTTAATAACCAAGGAAAGGCAGGACTATTAAAGCCATCTGATAAACATGCATAGAACTGAAATTCTACCCACAGCTTGATCCACTAGACATCATTTCTCAACCTTCCATTCATATGAAACAAATTTATGACACAGAAGATTTTCAAAGATCTTCCTGGATTTCCTTAAATTTATATGGCAGGCTCTTAGTCAAAGCCTGCTATTAAGTAGTCAATCCTGATTTGATTTCTTCAAACCAAGTGCTGACAACAGTTCCAAAAAGGAGTCTCAAAGCTGCTAGAGTAATTAATAATATTTTAATTGGAAGCTTCCTCCCCAGTTATACAGAGAGAATCCATGTTAAATGAAAAGAAAATCTACAGTAACAACCCATCACAGTATAGAATGTATACTTTTCGAGAATATAAATCAAAATATACCCAGCTAGCATCTCCCCATTTCTGTTCTGTCAAAAAATCATTAAGGGTATGTTAATGAAGATCTTTTTAAAATATGCCTATACCTAGTATTATAAATGTCACAAGTACTTTTAGACAACAGGCTAAAAGCATTGTACTCCTGCCTCACTTTAACATTTAAAAGGAAAGATAAATAAGTCCCAAATACATTGTCCAACTGGGCCAAAATTTCTATTTTCTTACCACAAGCCCATTAAGAGTTAAAAATAAATCTAAACATCTATGTAGACATCTAATAAGCAAATGCTCTAGACTGGTCAACATAGAAATCCATATAGAAAATTACACAGAAAAAAAAGTAGACTTGTTTTTACGCAGTTTCCTTAACTGTTACCCCTGTGAGGGGGAAAAAAAAAGGAACCTGTGGATGTTTATCTTAAGATTCTAGGAAAAACAGCTCTTTTTTTTTTATACAATAAGAAATCTCCTAAGACAGTTTTTTGACCAAATTCATCAAAGAAAGCAAATTATTATGTTAATTGAGATCACAGACACTGCTTTCCTAATAGGCAAAAGCAGGCCAACAGTAAGCCTTTAAAAATAACAAAATTCCTTCCCCTACACACTCACTCCTTACCATCAGTTTAAAAAGCAAACACCTAGCCTTCTAAAGACAATCACAGATGAAGATAAAAACTTAAGTTTGAGACAAGTTATAAAAACGTAAATACAGAAGATGAGTTTCATACTCTAGGGTGAGATCTCATCAAATGTAATAAAATCTAGCCAAGCAGAGCCAAACCAGGTTGGTTCTCTAATGGGAAAATTAAAGATGCTTAAAGGAACAGAGTTGAGATTCACGAGGTATAGATCATGCCCAAACCAGTCCTGCACCAATAATCTCAGCCACATTAAAGAAATTCTTCTCTTAAGAAAAAGAATATGGTGAAAACAAGCATTTTATTTTCTTCCTCTTAGTTTACTGCATTTTGCAAATTCTTCACAATAAAGCACTTAAATACTTTCATGGTATTTAAAACTTTTTTTTAAATGAATGTCTGAAACATTTTAGAAAAATAAAGGATACCTTTTAGGGAAACACCATTCATAAGAAAATATCTGAAAATATCTTTATGATACAGATATACTTGTGTGTTGAGACACACTAATAATTTTAAGCTCTCATAGGCTGCTGTCTCTCTTGCTTAAACTCTGAATGCTGTAACAGGAAGTTACCAGAATCTTTTCAGTGTCATTCCTATGAGATTAAAGAGATATATCATTTAGGCAAAACAGTAATAAAAAAAACTTTTTTGTAAGGCATTAATTAGTAGGTTTCAATGTCTAAATGCTGCAACCTCATTAGTAGAAAATAATCTCAAAGAAACATAGAACCCAGTGGACAGTAAACTTACAAGGTCAAGGCATACCCACACATCAAGTAGACAGTCTGCCCTGAGGGCATTAGAGATAACAATGCTTGTACTTTGCCCCAGTCTTTTCTCTGACAAAATAGGCTTTTGTCTAGATTCACCAGATGCCTCTGCATTAGTTAGCCAAGTGCCAGGGGCCTAGAGCCTAGATAACACAGCTGGAGCTTGGTACTCCTATACAAGGATTAAGAAACAATCTCCAGCCCACAACTCTATTGAGTAAATTTTGGCAGCTGCCAGGGCCAGTAAAGAATAATGAGGAGAGATGGGTCCAGAAGCACAGTTGCACCTCTTTCTTACACCAGTGCTCTCCTTCCCTTTTTCCTCAGATGGCTCACCCTGCTGCCAACTCCAGCTCTTACTGGTCTCCGTAGCCACCACGGCTGTTTGATCTCTTTTAACACGTTGACTGCCACACTAGAAAAAAATTTTTTTCCCTTGGGGCCACAGTGTTATATTACGAAAATAGAATAAAAACCTCGAAAATAAAATGATCCTTTCTGATTTAATGAAAAATTTGTTATTTTTTATTGTTTTCTGTGCATAAGTTAGATGCAACTTGAAAAAATTCTCAGGGCTCCCAAGGTGAAGAGATGTGTGAGTTACATACGCTTCATAAACTCTGGGCTCAAAACTAGCATGAGAAAAATACAACTCACATGGCAGTTAATGTGTTTAAAACCACAGCTGTCTGACCTCTTTTAAAAACCACATTGGCAGCGGGGCACAGTGGCTCAGCCTGTAATCCTAGCACTCTGAGGCGAGGTGGGAAGATGGCTTGAGGTCAGGAGTTCAAGACTAGCCCGAGCAAGAGTGAGACCCCGTCTCTACTAAAAAATATAATAGAAAAATTAGCCAGTGCAGTGGCGTGTGCCTGTAGTCCCACCTACTCGGGGGGCTGAGGCAGGAGAATCCCTTAAGCCCAGGAGTTTGAGGTTGCAGTGAGCTATGATGATGCCACTGCACTCTAGTCTGGGCAACAGAGTGAGACTATATCTCAGAAACAAAACAAAACAAACAAAACAAAAAGACACCACACTGGCAATGTTGAGATTTCAGTAAAACTTAAACACTTCTAAATAAACTGAGGGTTCCTTGCTTAGGGTATTTTCACAAAGGTTATGAGCTTTTATTCTACCTAGTTAAATTTCTTATGGCTGTCTTCTTGGCAGACCAGAATATTAATAGGCTGCCCTTGAAGAATTATAAAACACTCAATATCCAATCATTTCCTGTACCTTGAAATGTTACTATTAAGGAGGAGGACAGAAGGAAAAAATAAAACAAGAAAAGGAGAAATAAAAATCTTAGTCTCAGAGCAATGCCCAGACACCAGAGACCAGGTCCAAGCTCCCTCCCTACTCCGTTTCCAGCCACACAGCAGCCAAAGCCAAGAACAATCCTTCCACTTACAGAGGCTTCCACAAACTTCTCTCCTCGCCCAACTCTGGAGCCAGGATGAGAGACTTTGTTGGCACATGCCAGCTCTTGTTTATGAGCTGGTTACTACCTCAAAGGCTGCTTGGCCCAAGGCCTGCCCTCTCTTTACAGGATCTTTCAAACTTCAAAACACAATCTTTTCTTGGACTTCTCTCAAGACACTGAGGTGGGTTACTTAACCTATTGCTTCCAGCTTGGGCCCCATCCAAGGACTTCTCTGGGGACTACATTTTCAGGAAGCAGTCAACATCATCTAAT
Organism: Lepilemur ruficaudatus; assembly: GCA_963574885.1. Classification (NCBI taxonomy): domain Eukaryota; kingdom Metazoa; phylum Chordata; class Mammalia; order Primates; family Lepilemuridae; genus Lepilemur; species Lepilemur ruficaudatus. The sequence continues at coordinate 19,632 of CAUYRT010055373.1, read as the reverse complement.
ATGGAAGGACTTTCTACCCACTTGCACAAAGTAAATAAAAACTTAAAGATTTTACAGTAAGGGTCAAAGCAGGCCGGGCGGTGGCTCATGCCTGTAATCCTAGCACTCTGGGAGGCTGAGGCAGGAGGATTGCTCAAGGTCAGAAGTTTGAAATCAGCCTGAGCAAGAGTGAGACCCCATCTCTATTATAAATAGAAAGAAATTAATTGGCCAACTAAAAATATATAGAAAAAATTAGCCGGGCATGATGGCACATGCCTGTAGTCCCAGCTACTTGGGAGGCTGAGGCAGGATTGCTTGAGCCCAGGAGTTTGAGGTTGCTGTCAGCCAGGCTGACGCCATGGCACTCTAGCCCAGGGAACAGAGTGAGACTCTGTCTCCAAAAAAAAAAAAAAAAAGGTAAAAGCAAACACTTTCAGAAGTAATTTCAGTGGCCATCAGGAAGAGGCTCGTAAGAGCTGAAATGACCAAAATCAGGTGATTCTCTCCTTTGCTGTCACAGTATAGCAGAAAAGGAAGGGAGGAAGGTATCTGTTTTGCTGACAATTCAACTCCATTCTGCACCCAGAGCTTATTTCTGAAATCTTGGAATAGAAATTTTCCTAGGTTGAATTCCATACTCTACTGGCTAGGAGTTGAAAAGAGACATTTGGAAGTCAGATTTTCAGATTAATTTTGCTGCCTTTCCATCCTCCCCCTTAATTCCACCTCACCTTTTAGAGTTTAGGAAGAATGAAACTCAGACATACTTAGACATAGTTATCAGTTACAGATCCTGGTTTTCTAACTGCCTTCGATTTTCTACTTTCTATGGAAACATAACATTCACAACAGAAAACTGCATACATCATATATGCAAAATTCTGCATTTTCACAAAGTGAACACAGCCAAGTAAGTAGCAGCCATATCAAGAAACAGATTATTTTAGCAAATCGTTCTCAAACAGAGATTTTGTCCTCCAGGGGACATTTGGCAATGTCCAAAGATATTTTTCATTGTCTCAACTTGGGGAGAAAGCTACTGGCATCTAGTGGGTAAAGTCATGGATGCTGCAAAATATCTTAACAATAAATAGGACTACCACCACAACAAAGAATTACCCAGCTCCAAATGTCAATAGAGTCACTACTGAAAAACCCTGGATAAAAATAATGCAGAAACCCTCCTGTACTTCCTCTCCAGAAAGGACTTTTGCCACTAAAATGCAAGACTATTTTGCTCTGACAGAAAAGCTGCCATTACATGCTGCCATGAGGAGATGGTACAGAACATAAATGATCATAGATGAAACAACTCACCTGCCTAGAAAAACAAGGAGAGGTTGCAAGGAGAAAGGAAAATGAACAAATATTTTGTTACTGGCCTACAACTAGACCACCATATACTGTGCACTTATAGCGTACTTTTAGATCTTTTAATCCATACAAAATCTAAGGAAAATGAGATACAGAGAGAGAGGTAATTTGCAAAATGTCTTACATCTATTAAGTGGCAGTGCTGGGATTCAAACACAGGTCTGATTATATTATCTATGCTTTCATTTTACTACTATAAGAAGTTGAGAGTAATGAGGCTAGGCAGGGAAAAGCAGGAAAAATATGGGAAGTGATTGAAGTAAAAAACAGAGATCACTCTTTCATTGTTCACAAATTGCACAGTAAAGGAACTTTTCCTTAAAACATGCCTCAATCCAGTAAAACCAAATCTAACTACAGAACTAAGCAATTTCTATAACCTCTTGCAGTGGATTTTATAATGTTTGTGTAAGCATATGTTTCCAGTTGTGGGTTTTGTATGCTCTCCATTACACACAAAAGCACATCCTAAACATGCCATATAAGTTAGCTACCTTCTTGGTGTTCCTCGGTGATCTATCCTGAGCCCCCTTCATTCAACACACACACATTCTTCCTGGTTAAGCTCACCTACTTCTATGGCATCAATTACCATTTATGTTAAATCTTTAGATTTTGAGTTCTCTCTCATAACATCTAAACCTCAAGGGATGTTTCTCTTTGGTTGTTCATTCATTCATTCAAATCTCTCCTCCAAATTAACTACTATTCATTCTTTAGATATTTACTCAAACTTCTTTGTGGATATTTTCCCTGATCCCTCCCCGCAACAATGGGTCAGTTCCCAATTACAAGTTCTCGACACCCTGTAACTTTTGCTTCTTATAATTTTAGTAGTGTATAATTATTAATATATATGTACATGTGATTATCTGATTCCATTCTGTCTCCCCTTGTAGACTATATGCCCCAGAAAGAATAGGTTAAGCAAATCTATTTTGCTTACCATTATATCCCCAGTACAGGCAGTGCAGACATCTCAAACTTGTCCAAAATTAAACTCATTATCCTTCCCAGCAAACATGCCCCAAACCTGGGCATACTGTTGACTTCTCTTTCTCCTTTAATCAACAATCCAACATGATGCTGTCACTTGAACTCCAATTCACTCAAATCCACCCACTTTGCTCCTTCCCTATTTATATTATTCTAGCCCAGCTGTCCACCAGTCTCAATGGGTCCATGCTAACGGTTTCCTAATTGCCTTCAATCTTGCTCTCCAATATACTCTGCAGATGGCATCAACCGTTATTCTTTAAAAACTCAAAATCAATCATTTTAATCCACTAAAAAGTCTAACAATAGTTTTCTGCAGATGTTAGGATGAAATCCAAACCCTTTTACAAGGCTTTCCAGGCCCTCTACTATCTGATCCCCTAGCACTCCAGCCTTCTCTTACTATTCTATTACTTGTTCTGCAGTCATAGCAAACTTACTCCAGTTCTTCTCATGCTCTAAGATTAATCTTATCACCAAGCCTTTGATTATGCTACTCCCTCTGCCTGGTACAAGCCTTCTGCCCCCTCTCCCTTCATCTGTCTATCTCCTGCTTATCTCTTTGGGTCTCTGTCTAACCATCATAGAGTCTAGTTAGAGATCTTTCTAACCTATTTTGAGGCAAGATCTTTCCTGATCCTACTGTATATTCTTGCCACCCCTGCTATGTATACCCATAATACCCTATGCTATCGTAACTCATCAAACTTTATAATAATAATCCATTTATCTGTCTCCCCTATTACAATATAAATTCCACAGAGCAGGGACCATGACTATCTTATTCAACTCTTTTTTTTTTTGACGCAGGATCTTGCTATGTTATCCATGCTGGATTCGAAATCCTAGGCTCATGAGATTCTCCCAACTCAACCTCTCAAGTAGCTGGGACTGTAGGTACATACCACCATGCCCATTTTAAATCTTTATCCTAAGTGCCAGCCCCGTGTGTGGCACATGGTAGTTAGTTAAAAAGTATTTGTTGGATGAACTAAATGAGTATCTACAAATTTGAGTAGCTTGGTTAGGATAGCTCTTCAATCTGTAAGTCTAGAAAAACAATAATTTTGTTACAAAGCATCGTAAGTGGGATTTGTTCAATCAGAGAGAATTTTAAAATCAGCTAATACTATTATTAAAGCAAGAAACTTAAAACTCCCAATTAAATAAGGTTGAAACAAGTAGAGCCAGAAAAACATCACTCATTAAGTAAAAGGTTTCTAGAAGTAGGAGGTTAAGGGGAGAAGAAAAATTATACAGGATACTGCTGGAACTTGGTATGAATTTTTGATCAGGATCTTCCTGACAGTTGATAAGCTAAGAATTGAATTTATCATTCAGTAGCCAAAGATTAACTTTGGAAATAATTCTGAAAGATACAGAAACACATAAACAGCATAAATATAATTATAAGGAACCATTCCTAAGGTGAGATCAACATAAGATTATTTTGAGGCAGGGCGTGATGGCTCACACCTGTAATCCTAGCACTCTGGGAGGCCGAGGTGGGAGGATTGCTTGAGCTCAGGAGTTAGAGACCAGCCTGAGCAATATCGAGACCCCATCTCTACTAAAAATAGAAAGAAGTTAGACAAACAACTAAAAATAGAAAAAAAATTAGCTGGGCACAGTGGCGCTTGCCTGTAGTCCCAGCTACCCCGGAGGCTGAGGCAGGAGGATCGCTTGAGCCCAGGAGTTTGAGGTTGCTGTGAGCTAGGCTGACGCCATGGCACTGTAGCCTGGGTGAGAGTGTGAGACTCTGTCTCAAAAAAAAAAAAAAATTACTTTTTTTATTTTAAAAAAGATAATTTATTGTTACTGAGTGCCCAGTACTGGGTACCACGTTAAAATCTAAGTTTCATTTAAAAAACATTATTTGTTCCTTAGGAGGTATCATTTAGACCAAAGACATCATCTCTTGCTATCAAACATCTAAACTATCCTAATCTCAAATTTCTACCTAAAATCATCTCTAGTGGTGATAAACCAGGCATTTGTTATTTTTCTGGCCAACAGCAAGTAAGTTGGTGGTAGGGAAAGAATTAAGATTTGTTAGTTGTTAAAAAATAAATAAACTGGCTGGGTGCGGTGGCTCATGCCTATAATCCTAGCATTCTGGGAGGCTGAGGTGGGAGGATTGCTTGAGGTCAGGAGTTCAAAACCAGCCTCAGCAACAGTGAGACCCCATCTCTACTAAAAACAGAATGGACAACTAAATATAGAAAAAAAAAAGTTGAGACCCCATCTCTACTAAAACAGAAAGAAATTAGTTGGACAACTAAAAATAGAAAAAAAAAAAAAAAGTAGCCAAGCATGGTGGTACATGCCTGGAGTCTCAGCTACTTGGGAGGCTGAGGCAGGAGGATCACTTGAACACAGGAATTGGAGGTTGCTGTGAGCTAGGCTGACGCCACAGCACTCTAGCCCGGGCAACGGAGTGAGACTCTGTCTCCAAAAAAATAAAATAAAATAAACCATCAATTTTATATTTAAGTATCAAGTCTCTACCATCACAAAGCCCAGCCCTACTACCTCTTTACTCTCACTACCTTCCAAATATCTCTCAGGCTGCTTTTAGCTGCAATTCAACAAGCTTTCACCAGTATCAAAATTCTATGCAGGTAGGGGAATGGAAGGGATTCAAGTGAAATTTGCCTGGCCCTTTTCTTCCGCTTTGGGTTATTAGATATAAAACTGGAAGGAGGAGTTGCAGGCGGTGGTTCATGCCTGTAATCTCAGCAATTTGGGAGGCTGAGGAGGAGGACTGCTTGAGGTCAGGAGTTCAAAACCTGCCTGAGCGAAACAGCAAGACCAATCTTTACAAAAAATTTTAAAAAATTAGCCAGACATGGTGGCACATGCCTATAGTCCCAGCAACTCGGGAAGGTGAGGCAGAAAGATCACTTGAGCTCAGGAGTTTGAGGTTGCAGTGAGCTATGATCATGCCACTGCTGTCATGCTGGGCAAACACACACTTGCACATGCACGCACACACACACACATGACCCAGGAAGGAAAGCAAACTATGACTAGGGAATAAAAACAAATGAGAAATCTGAAAATTTTAGCCAGATACGAAAATGTCACTGGAGTATTACTTTTCAACTATTTTCCCAGACTTTTTCTCTGTCCTGAATGGCACTTCATTGCCACTTCAGATCACTAATCTGGCACAAACTAGAGACAGCCCTACCTGAATTCTAAATTGGCTTCTAAACAACAGTCAATCTCTGTGACATGAGGTCATCCACCTGCTTAGTTCTAAAGGGGTGATTAGAGGGTTGGGAGGTGATATTATTTTAAGCCTGTAAGTCTCCTCTATCCTATTTTTCCTCTGCTTTTAAAAAGAAGCTCCATTTCACAAAGGCTGAAGGGCAAACACCAAGAGTTTCCCAAATCAATAAGCTTATCAAGTTTCCATTTCTGGGAGCTTTGCCCTAGCCAAATTGCTTCCCAGGGAGAGGCAAATGTACTTTTCTTTTTCCTCTTGGCCTACACCCAGAGTCATTTTTACTTAGCTCTTCAACATGAAAACCTCTGCCTCTCCAGTCCTCTGGTGCAACTGTAATGTTTTGTCCAAGAGCTACCACTAGTATACAGCTAAAAGTATAGCACTGGCACCAAGCCTTCAAATAAGGCATACTATTCACAGCAGTGTCATCTCTAAGCAGTAGCTAATGGCAATTTTGCACTATTGGAAAGAAACCTCATTGTCAAAAGTAGCACAGTAGTTTTCTTGATACAGATAATACTGTGCCCAGACTATACTGAATGCCCAAGGTAGAACATGTAAAAATGACTGACTTCTTTTTCCTGGCTAATTATTTTCATTTGGGGAGGAGGGAAAAGCCCTCCCTAAATCTACATAACTAAATATAATCTGATCTGCTTACAAATGTAAAAGTTTCAGAAATAACAAAAAATAATTAACAATAGGATTTTTAAAAAGCATGGCTTAAGCTGGGTGAGGTGGCACATGCCTCTAGTCCTAGTTACTTGGGAAGCTGAGGCGGGAGGATTGCTTGAGCCCAGGAGTTCTGAGTCCAGCCTGGGCAACATAGCAAGACTCCATCTTAAAAAAAAAAAGACATGGAGAAACTGACATAAGGGTGGGGAACCTGTGGCCTTCTATTTTAATAAAATTCTTTTACTAATATACTTTTGTTCGTCTTTTATATTTTTATTTTATTTTTGAAACAAATCTAGGATTGGTTCTGTAAAATTTGGATTCAGTCAAAAGGCCATGTTTAAGGACCTAGAAGGCCACATGTGGCCTTAAGGCTACAGGTTCCCCACCCTTATTTGGTACCTCAAAGGAGCAACCAGGAGCGTTGGGCCTAAGAAAGAGAAACTAGGCTCAAGAATACTTATGTTGGTAAGAGGAGAACAGTTCTGTTGTTCAGTTTGCTTACAGGATGGTTCTTGTTCAATGCAAGGGTAAGACTTGAGGTTACCATACAGAAACTGTCTTACTTCTTCTGTGACCAAAGGACCATAAAGAGAATGAATTTGTGGGCATTGGGAGGAATGTGAAAGTTGGAATTGAAAAGTAAATACTACAAAAGGATAATCATTAAGCTGTATTCTTTCCATAGACCTGTAAGTTTCCACTATAGAGAGAATCCCAAAATTTCCTCTACTGTCATAAAATACCTTTGTACGTTAAACAGATAACTGGATATATAGATTTAACATAATCAAATCAACTATATAGCTGGCAAACTATATAGCTGGCCAACTATATAGCTAGCAAAAAGAAAGAAAGAGAAAAGGCCAATTTGAATGGTTTGGGGCTTACACCTAGTTTATTCATTGGATGTATGTTCTGGACTGAGCCAGAGATAAGAGCCTTGAACTGGCTTGTTAACTTAATCTGGTTTCCACTCCCAGGTGCCTCACATAGTGTATTTCACTAGGCTTAGGGTAATTCTTGTATTTACAAATACGTATTTTTCATTAATGCAGTCCTTAAACACAAGCTAGCTTTTGCATGGGGACCTCAACTGAAGACATAATGGTTTATCTCAATGCTGGAGAAAAAATTGGTTGTGTTGAATTTAAGGAGCCAGTATGTCAATCTCCAATATGGTATCATCCTAAGTAATTCTGAAGGTAATTTCTGACTGAGTGCCTTATACCTTGACTTTAGAACCTGATCTTTGTAAGAGATGAGAAAAGACAGGAGAGATACCAGAGGCAAACAAAAATTAAAGAATTTCTCAGACTCTTTCTGAAATTGTAATAAGCAACCAGTGTGTTTGATTCCAAACCCGTATACCCTTAATCCAAGCACATACGCATAAACAAAATGAAAAATGCCTTATGGCATATTTTATCTAAAACAGACACTCTGCCACTCTACCAGATGTTTTAAGAGTCAGCATAGTGATGGAATTCAGATCTAGTCTAATACAGCATATATAAATGTGTAGTCACTTTGTATGACTTTTTCTCCACATTAGCCAATTTTTTTCCCTCCTACTCAAGTGGTATATATTATACACCCGAGATACTCCAAAACCTAAAAGAAGATCCATCTGAAGTACAGATTAATATATACTCTGAGCATAGCTAATACACATACCAGTGCTAAAAGTTATATTTTAAATTTTATTATATGTGAATTTGAGTTTACACAATTACAATTTTGGCCAAAATACGACATTACAAAATGTTTTGTTTTTGTCTGTCTCGCTCTGTTGCTCTAGCTAGAATGCAGTGGTGTCATCATAGTTCACTGCAACCTCAAACTCCTGGCTTCAAGTGATCCTCCTGCCTCAGCCTCCGGGGTAGCTGGGACTATAGGTGCGTACTACCACGTCCAGCTAATTTTTTCTATTTTTAGTAGGGATGGGGTCTTGCTCTTGCTCAGGCTGGCCTCAAACTCCTGAGCTCAAGCGATCCTTCCACCTGGGCCTCCCAGAGTGCTAGGATTATAGGCATGAGCCACCGTGCCTGGCCCACAATGTTTTATTGTGAGGTTTTGTTTTTTTTTTTTTAGATGGGGTCTTGCTATGTTGCCAAGACTGATCTTGACCTGGCTCACCCAATGTTTTTAAGTGTGAGTTTGCTGCATATTCAAGAATGTGTTCATCTCTGATAACAATTAGCATTCTCATTACTCCTCCTTAGATATAAAACTAAAAATCTCAGGGGCGAGGCCAGGCGCGCTGGCTCACGCCAATAATCCTAGCACTCTGGGAGGCTGAGGCGGGCGGATTGCTCAAGGTCAGGAGTTCAAAACCAGCCTGAGCAAGAGCGAGACCCCGTCTCTACTAATAATAGAAATAAATTAATTGGCCAGTTAAATATATATAGAAAAAAAATCAGCCAGGCATGGTGGCGCATGCCTGTAGTCCCAGCTACTCGGGAGGCTGAGGCAGAAGGATTGCTTGAGCCCAGGAGTTTGAGGTTGCTGTGAGCCAGGCTGACGCTATGGCACTCTAGCCCAGGCAACACAGTGAGACTCTGTCTCAAAAAAAAAAAAAAAAAATCACGTTATCTTCATTTTAATCTTTGGGAAAAAAATTCAGAAGGAGTTGACTATATACCAAAGAACTAACTTTAATGGAAAATGGTTTAGCAAGAGCCATGGTTCTTCAACCTGAGATCGGCCCTCTACCAGAGGAGTCCAACAAACACTTTTAAACCAACAAATCAAATAAAAATTACACCTCAATGGCTCTAAATGCTCTGAATCAATCTCTTTCTCTCTCTCTCAAGCCTTTCTGGAAATCAGTAGGAGCTGGAATATAAGCTATCATAAATTCATTATTTTTCAAGGTCTTCAGGGGCTTAACTCTTCAAAGTCACTAAGGACACCCTTTTCCTTAATTTCATAATGACCTTGCACTTCACAGCTAAGAGCAATAACATCAGCAACAGCTAACATTATTGAGTACTTACTACATATTAGGCACTATGCCAAGTGGTTAACCTCCTCTACCTCATTTTAGCCTTACAATAACCGTATGAGGTCAGTCTATTATTTACTTCCACATTACAGATAAGAAAAGTGATGCTTTTTTGACTATCATTTCTGCTGTTCGCTCTCGAAGTCCTAACCCCTTAAATATTCCTTCCAATTTTAGGTTCCTGTCAGTTTGTTCACAAAGAGAAAAAATATTTCTGGACATCATTCAAAGAAAAACAATCATATCTACTGTCCAGGGTTATTTTTTACCGCTTAAAGTTTCTGGTAAATTTCATTTTCACTATTGAGAGGGAAGGGTGCTCTACAATAGTGGATCTCAAACTTCAGTGTGTTTCACAATTAACAGGACAGCTAATTTTTTTTTTTTTTTTGAGACAGAGTCTCACTCTGTTGCCTGGGCTAGAGTGCCGTGCTGTCAGCTTAGCTCACAGCAACCTCAAACTCCTGTGCTCAAGTGATCCTCCTGCCTCAGTCTCCTGAGTAGCTGGGACTACAGGCATGTGCCACCACACCCAGCTAAGGGACAGCTAATGTTAAAGCCTAGAATTTCTGACTCTGGGGCCTGGGATGAGGTCTGAGATTCAAATTTTTAACAAGTCCTCTGATACTGCTGATAGGGGGCCCACTGCTTTATATGAAGGAAAAAGAAATATTCTTCTCTCACCTTGGCTGTCACCTCAAGTGAAAACACTTCTCTAAAGAGTACTTTCAACATGAAAGACAGTTAGGGTTTAAAAACACCTCCAGGTTTGAAAGCTAAGAGATTTCCTTTTTCCCCCCCACTTCACAAAGGCTCCAATGGCACCAGTGACACTAAGGCAGAAAAAGGAAAATAAAGGACAGGATGTTTGTAAACTCTGCTTAAGAATCTCTTGCCATTCACATTCTACTTCTTCAGCCTGAAAAGTCTTTCCTTTGGGCCTTCTTGGGCAAGAAAGATGCCAAAGAAAAAAGAAGTTGATTGTTTTGCAATACCAATCCCCAAGACAAAGACAGGCTCTTAAAACATAATACAATTTTGCACTATAAATATAAACAGCAAATATCAAAATGCTCTAAATTCCTCCTGTCTCTCTTCTGTCATACTACCCTTCATCTCAAAAGAGGTATTTCTCTTATCCAAGACTGACCCAAAGTCTACACTATCTTGGGCAGCTTAAATATCGATTAAGTCAATGTCACCTAGGATGAGTGACTTTAGGGAATAGGATTTGTTACAAATGTCTCCTCAGCCAGCCAGGGAAGCTTCTTGTGTGGGTGCTCTCAACCATGACTAAACTGTACCAAGAGAAATATATTTTAAAATATTAATATGGTCTGGCACCTTCCAGATGCTAATGCTCCCAGGCCCCTCCCAATGGCACAACTGGGAAATTAAGTGAAGAGAAAGGCAATCTTCCCTCTGCTCTCTGCTTTCAGATGCTCCTCCCTCCACAGCTTTGCCACGCACAGACTCACTCTATACATATACACAGAGATAGAACATGCTCACACACACAAATAACTCTCTGCAGGAACCAAAAATCAAAGCCTAACCCCATGGTTTTTAAGCGAGCAAGTCCAATTTCCTTCTTTGTAGCTCTTGACACATGCTGGCTGGGAGCCGTCTGGATTTTTTCTGCCTTGTTCCTGCACCAGAAGGCTCTGCACTGCAGGTCAGGGGATGATAAGGAAATGAACAGTGTAATTTCCAAGGCCTCTGAACACAGCCCTGTCAGCAGCTCTGGAGGCGGGTTACTCAAGCATGGCTTGAAGAGTGAAAACCACAGAGAGGAGGGCTCAGACAGCCAGCAGTGGCAGGATCTCAGCTGTGTTTGTAACTGCCACCTCCAGCCTGAAAGCCCAAGCCCTGCTGCCTCTCTGGATGAGCTCTGATGGTATAAGCTGTTATACCCAAATGGCAAAAATACAAGTTCACACTGGGGGAAGAATATTAAGGACTAGGACTTAGGTTTTCCATGCACTCTTGCGTAGAAACAAAAACACTTAGTGCTCTTCCAGCGTCCATATGCTGGCAAACCTACAGTTAATATCTATCCATATACCTAACGCCACACCAGGAATATGGCCAGAAAGGAAACTCAATTCATATGAAATCTGAAATTCAACAGGCCACTTCAATATTCTCTGAAGCCAATTTTTGGCCTTTTTTTTCCCCCTCCAACTGTAAATATCAGGGGCTTCAGAACACATCACCAGCATGCAAATTTCCCAACCCAGGTTTGGAACTACTTCTGAGCATAGTGCTGAAAGTCTAAGCCAACATGTTTATCTATTCATACTGGGCTTCCTGTATAGTGAAATGTTGTTATATTTTAGTACATTATTGCTTAGGGCATACATATTTCAAAAATCTCAAATCATGTTTTTGTTTTTCTAATATTTATTGAATGCTTCCTACATGCCAGGCACTGCTATGTTTAATATGAACTAATTTAATCTCATAACAACTTTATGTAGGCACTATTGTTTTCCTCATTTTGCAGAGGAGAAAATTAAGGAAGAGCGATTAAGTAACTTGGTTAATAAGTGGTAGAGCTGGGATACAAACCCAGGTAGTCAGGCTCCAGTGCTTATACTCTTAACCCACTAAATTATACATAACAACTGATGAAAAATTTAAGTTTACAAGTCCGGTGTTTTATTTTTATTTTCTTTTTCTGTAGAGACAGATGCCATGGCGTGATCATAGCTCACTGCAACCTCTAATTCCTAGGCTCAAATGATCCTCCCACCTCACCCTCCCAAGTAGCTAGGACTATAGGCATCCACCACCAGGCTTGGCTGATTTTTGTATTTTTTTTGTAGAGGCAGGGTCTCACTATGTTGTCCCACCTTAGCCTCCCAAAGTGCTGGGATTATAGGCAAGAGCCACCATGCACAGCCTTATGGCTGATGTTTTAAATGTGAAGTGGCTCCCACTGCCTACCTTATAAAGAAAATTTACAAAGATTCACAAACTTTAATGTATATAGCAATTATCTGGAGAGACTTCTGAAGTGCAGATTTTTGGGACCTTGCCCCCAAAACTTACTTAGCAGATCTGGGTTATGGGCCAAGAACCTCATTTTTGACACTTTAGTGATGTGATGCACATGGTTTTATGGGACACATTTTCAGGAACTCTGCCTTAGATGGTAAACTAATAAGCTCCTCAAAAAGTAGGGACCATCTGTTTTATTTACCAGTATATACCCAGCACCAAGTAAAGTACCTAAGCTCTAAAATGCACTCAGTTAATGTACTGAATGAACAAAAAGTATTAATAGTATCCAACAGTTATCTTCTCTTTACAAAACACTTAACATCCACAATACATTTGAAGGTCTGCTACTAGTGATGTGTCCAAGTAAGAAGCACTGAAACGGGATTTTTCTTACCTGCCATTGCCAAATAAAGAACCAACTAACAATGCCTCAATGATTACAATGAAAATTTGACTGAATGAAATATTCCAGAACACACACATACACATATATACCTTAAGGAGTCAAGCTCAAAGGAGAAGTTCAGAAGTAACAGGGTAAGTTCAGCACCAACTGTAAATGGTTATTCTCTACAAACATCATCACCTTACCTAAGAACCCTAAACTCAAAGATCATTTGTTTACTGCCTGTCTACAATGTAAAGTCACTATGAAAAACAAGTGAAAGCAGTCTTGGAGTATCTGGGCATTTATACCCAATATTTCTAAGGTAGTTTTACACTGTAAAAATGGAGAATCCCTCATGACAGTTAAGATCTGTTAAAAATCCCAAAGTAACAACACGCCATAAGAATTTCGTGTCTAGCCGGGCGTGGTGGCTCATGTCTGAAATCCTAGCACTCTGGGAGGCTGAGGCAGGCAGATCGTTTGAGCTCAGGAGTTCAAGACCAGCCTGAGCAAGAGTGAGACCCTGTCTCCATTAAAAAAAAACAGAGGTGGAATTAGCTGGACAACTAAAAATACACAGAAAAAATTAGCCGGGCATGGTGGCACGTGCCTGTAGTCCCAACTACCTGGGAGGCTGAGGCAGAGGGATCGCTTTAAGCGCAGGAGTTTGAGGTTTCTATGAGCTAGGCTGACGCCACAGCACTCTAGCTTGGGCGACAGAGTGAAACTCTGTCTCAAGAAAAAAAAAAAAAAAAGAATTTCGTGTCTAGAAACCTGGCTTCTATGCCTGGCTTTGCCACTAACTGTGAGAGCCTGGGCAAGTCACATGACTTCCCTGGTCTTAGTTTCTTCTATAAAATGAGGAAATTGGACAAGAAAATCTTTCTCTGGGCCCTCCATGAATTATAACACCAAGAAGGAAAACAGCAGCTGAATTAAAAAATAAATTAAGCTTGTAGTTAGAGAATGCAACTCTGTTCCACATAAATATTAACTTCGTTTTTCTTTTTTCCATGAAGGAAAATGCTTGAGGGCATTTGGCTTCAGGAAGCAAGGTTGATTGCTGTGCCATCAATAGCCAAGAAAGAACAGCTAGGGAAGGAGGAAGGTGTTTGAGAAAGCTTTGAATTAGAAGGAATAAAAAAGACCTGACCTTGGTTGGGCAATGAAGGATTGCAACACAGGACAACTGAGCTGGAAGGCACAAACTAGGGCAGGAACACAAAACCAAGGGCAAAGGAAGATGCTCTTAGAACACAGGATATGACAGCAAGCATGATCAGAAGGCAAAAGAGCAAAGAGCACACTTGAACACTTTCTTTGTATCCTAAACTAATAGGGGAAGTGGTAAATATATGCAGCATTCTTAAAGCAGCAGAAGCTGACACAAAAGCGTAGGCAAAGCACAGTGCCATGTTCCTACCTTGCAAGAGCAAAAGCAGCAGCTAAAGAGGTGAGGGTGAGCTTCTGATTGCAAATTTCTAAATCCTTTAACCACTATAGCCTACTGGTTACTTTATATCATTTGAATAAAAAGGAGTCTCACCTTAAACTTCTGGTCATAAGCCCTGACAGAGTCAGCACAGATAGATCACTGCCATCTGTGGTTTGTAAATTCCTTTTTTCTTGCCTGTCACAGTGGCGACACAAGCACTAAGCTCAGGACACTCAGACCGGCGCCCTCGCTCCTCCCTACCTCCCCTTCCAGCCCTAACTTAACAACCCATCAATCAAATCAAAGGCAAGGGAACAGGCAGGAGCAGAAGGCTCTGTCTTGTTTATTCCTCAACATTCCCTCCTCCATCTCTTCAGCTGGCAGGAAGTATGAGGCAGGAGCATTTAGTAACAATTCAGGGCAGCAGCAGTTGCTAAGAGCCATCTCTGGTCTCTCCGAGAACTCTGGGAAACAGCACAGGGAGCACTGCCAGACACAGGTATGGTAGAGCGGGATCCTTGGCTCTACCATATCCTTGAAGGGAAATTCACATCCTTGGCAGACAGGAAATTCCCTAGGCCATAGTGAGATATCTACCTTGATAAGAGAGAAGACCCAGAGGTAGATTATTTGAATATTCAAATATTCCTTATTAGCTAGCAGTCAACATTCTACCCTGCACCACAGACTCCATTATCTCCTCTCATATTTCCAAGGAAGGGGAGACTCCAGGCAAGACATTTTCCAAATTTTACAAGTTTTCCCTCTTCATGACAGTTCCCAGTTTAAAATGCATAATTCCTAGATTCTATCAAAACATCTCTTTAGCTGTTTTGGTTCTGTTGGTTGTCCCTACATAGAAGGAACATTCCAAAACAGTTAGGCCATAGGCAAGCCCATTTCTCAGAGAGAACGTCTTAAAGAGATTTTCAAAGACTGCTTATAAACTATAGTACTAATCATCAAACAGTAACTGAGCACCCATTATGCCCCAAACCCTGGGGTTCTTGTTTCTCAAAAGCTGCTCCACTGCAAGGTTCCTAACTTCTTTCCTTTATCTCTTCCCCTCCTCCCATTCCAGAAATGTTCTCTCCCTGCACAGTGTATTTTCATTTCCTAGCAACTTCCAAACATTTATTTATATGATTATTTATTTCAATGGCCCAAGACAATATGGAAAGGCACCCCCAGAACCAGATTGCCCAAAACGGTTGAGGGAACAGAGGAAGGAATTGAGAAAGCAGGCTTTTGCTTATTGGTAACATTAAACTGCACAGCAAATTTTCTGCTTCTAAAAGTGTTTGCCAGCAATTTTATCTACCTTCCAAAAACTGAAGCACAGTCTCTCTCTTCTATCTCATTCCACTGCCCCATCCTCAGTCTCTTTGGAAGGCAAGGCTTATAGAAAAGCAACATTATTAAGGAGCAAAATTTCGTGGCACCAGGTGTATTCGTTTTCTTTAAGATATTGGGTTTTGCTCTGTTACCCACGCCATAGTGCAGTGGTGCCATTATAGCTCACTATAGCCTCAAACTGCTGGACTCAAGCAATCCTCCTGCCTCAGCCTCCTGAGTGGCTGGGATTACAGGTGTATGCCACCAAGCCTGGCTAATTTTTAAATTTTCTATAGAGACAAAGTCTCACTATGTTGCCCAGGCTGGTCACAAACTCCTGGCCTCAAGCGATCCTCCCATCTCGTCCTCCCAAAGTGCTGGAATTACAGGTGTGAGCCACCGTGCCCAGCCCCAGTGTTTAGTCTTAGCTGAATATATGCATGTTTTAGCCCAATTACAATCTGAAGGGCAGCCACCCAACCAGTCCCTACATCCATATGAGAAAAAATGGGTTTCATTTGCTTCTCCACTGAAGACAATCATGGACATTTAGACTTAAATCCAATATGAAGCCAAGCAACATTAATCTTCTCACCCACAGACTACTACTGGGTGCAGAAGACAACACATAAATCAAGTACTCTTTTAAAAAAAAGACAGGAAAATAAAGGCCCCTTCAGAAGGGCTTTTTAGCTCAGGAAGAACAATGATTACGAACACGGATATATGGCAAGAGTTTCTCAAAGCCAGACGTAGGGAATAGTAGAACTCCTGGTACTCCTAAGCCTCTTTAAAACAGTATTATCCATCTGTACCCCAGAGAAAATGGTAAATCACAGCCAGTACAGGATAAGTCACGCCAATAACCAACTGGAATTTGACTCTGCTCAAGTGGACTATAGCATCTGCCACCTAAACACAGGCAGCCTCTCTGGCAGCTGCCACTGGTAAAAGGGAATGAGCCATTGTGTTATTAGTGGAAGAAACTCACAGCCCTGTTACCAGAGATGCCCAGATGTTGCTAAGAGCTACAGATGTGCCCAAGACAAAGACCAAAATACCTACAGCAAAGAAATTACAAGCTACCACTGGAATCCAGGCACTAAGGGGGCACCACCATCCAAACACATCCAGTCTTTATTTATTAACATTTACATATGGAAATAGGTATTCCCTGCTGCAGCTGATGTAATTACAGAGAAATCAATTTATACTGCATCTGCTGGGATCAGCTGAAAGCACAGGGTGAGCAAAGCACAGAGCAGAAAATCAAGAGCCAATGAACAGCTCATCACCAGGCCAGCCACTTGGTAGGAAATTATAAGCTGCTGAAGTTTAAAGTAGCCTGAGCTGACCCTAGACTCACATTTACTCTGCTCCAGCCCTGCAAGCTCCATTTCCTGAGATATAAACTAAGATCATCTTCTCAGAGAAGGGACTCAGTTCTGACTCCTCCTGGGGCTGCAGGCACCTGTCCTTCCAAGTCAAGCAGAAGGCGAGGTATCATTACACTGTTTGGCAGCTATTAAATCACCAGGAGACTTTGGTAATCATAATAATTACAATAGTTGCAAGAGACACCTGGCAAGGAGCTATACCTTTAGTGGCCAAAGAATTTCTTTCTAAGCCACACTTTCATAGCCACAACACTAACTCACAAGGTCTGATTACGTATCTCATAGAACAGTCAAAACCTCCTGCCCCAAAACTTTGCCCCTTTGCTCTTTAGTAGCCACCAACAGAACGCTTGGTAGATATTTCATGAAACTTAATTAACCCTTTCTTCTTTTAGAGACCCAGCAGTACCATTTATCCCACCAAGAACCATACTATACATATAACCAAAAGCTTATTAAGTTTATCATCTATTATGACACTGATGATGAAATGCCAGTCAAGCTGGGGAACCAAATAAAGGTTTGATGCCAGCCTCTGGCAACAAGTGTCTGTGGTGGGAAGGTCTCAACTCAGACTACAGAAAATTCATTCTACCAAGTAACTGCCCCCAACAACATATCTCCTGTTCCAAAATGTCCATGCCTGCTGGAAATGAGTCTGCAGGGAATCCTCTAATTTGGAACAAAATCACATTATCATTACCAGATGCTCTGACCTTATAATTGGTCATTACCCACAAACTAATGAGCCTCCCACACAGTGCACATAGCATTTGGCCGTTGGTCCAGGGCAGTTCTGACTGGCAGTGGGCAGCCAGATCTGGCCACCTCTTACCTTTTCAGACTTGACTTTCTTTAGCGGGCGACACTCATTCTCCCCTTCCTCTGGCTCCGGTTTAGCTCCCAAAGGATTGAGCGCTGCCCCAGGCTCAATAGCTATACTCCCAAGTGGCTCCACAGCTCCTGTATCCACCCCTGCACTTCCATCATACTGACCACCCCGTCCTCCCAAGGGAACTGGCTGGAGGACCCCAGGATCCTTTTCTGAACAAGTCCCCACTCCTTCGCTTCTCTCCTTCTTGCTCTTAGACGAGCTGTTCTCCTTTTCCTTTTTGGAGCCGGCTACAGTGCGGGATGCCTTAGCCGCCTTCTCTGAGCCCTTGGGAGCAATAGCAGCAACCAGGCCTCCTGCATTGGCACCATCTCCTGAGCGCCCCTGCACCTCTTTCTTGCTAGCTGCCCCCTCACTTGGAGTGAACAGGGAAGTCCCTGGAGTGGGTTTGCTAGTGTCTTTGCCACTCTTATTCCTTTTGGATTTTGATTTGCCTTCCTTCCCTTGAGGACCTGGCACTGGGGTCACAAACTTGATGTTGTCTGGTAGTGTGGCCACGGCATTGGGAGCCGGTATCCCCACCTCCTTTGAGCCTGACATTTCCAGTTTCTGCTGGTCCTTTTCCAGATCGGCGTCCAGGTCAATGATGAGATTCCCTACTCCAATGTCCCATTCATCCCCACTGTCGTATGTCTCAACCGGGTTTGTATCCACTCCTTTCCCTCCGGAGGCTCCACTGCTCAAGGACATCTTAGAGTCAACGTCCCACCTCAAGATTCAAGGCTCTTCCTTGCCCCCAGCTTTCCTATTTTCAGCTTCAGCTATGTTCTCAGACCTGCCACATTGGTCAGTACATGCCCAGTGGACAACATCATTGCTGGAAAAAGAAAATTTAAAAAGCTGTTAAAGGAAACAATACAGGCAAGGAGACAGCCTGAAATAAACTCCCACACAAAACAGACCCTTCCTATGGGGATATCACATCACAATGGATAAGACAAACAGGTTCAATTGTATTTCTAACCAAGTCACATTGGACCTAGGGAAAAGTTAATTCCCACTCCATCTCCCCAGGGGAGAGCACAGTATTTCCAATTGCCCAGAGATTCATTCTGTGGTAAGTCTTAACTAGGAGTCCTCTAGAGTTAGTTTTCCATTCCTGAAAAACTTATTTGTATTACCACCACCAGCTGGTAATCCTCCCTCAATCAGTACAGGCCTTGGCATATCACAGACTCAAGCTCTAGCACAACTTTGTTCAAACCCTCTTTCTTCTTGCTGTTTCGTAAATTATCAGAGACTCAGATCATAATCTAGGCAAAAGCTTCAAAAGGCCTCTACTAACAAGGCCTGTCCCTACCAAAAGTAGTATAGATTCCTTGTCATTCTACTATTGGGGGAAAAAAGTCTTTTTAGGGTTAAAGAGAAAAGCAAGCAGAAGTGAGAAAAATGCAATTTCTCAGAGAGGACTCAACCAATCAGCTTAAGTTCAGAGAAGTTAAATAAGCCTTATCAAATTCTAGGTTTCAAATTACGTTGAATGGTAGGATTCAATATGGCCTTTCCCACTAAAATACTTATGAAGACATAGAAAAAGAGAAAAATGTTAATCCTATCAAAAACCGGACACTACTAAAAAACCTACCAGGCCAGGTGTAGTGGCTCACGCCTGTAATCCTAGCACTCTGGGAGGCTGAGGCGGGTGGATCGTTCTAGGTCAGGAGTTCAAAACCAGCCTGAGCCAAGAGCAAGACCCCATCTCTACTAAAAATAGAAAGAAATTATCAAAACCAGCCTGAGCCAAGAGCAAGACCCCATCCCTACTAAAAATAGAAAGAAATTAATTGGCCAACTAAAAATATATAGAAAAGAAAAAATTAGCCAGGCATGGTGGTGCATGCCTGTAGTCCTGGTTACTTGGGAGGCTGAGGCAGAAGGACTGCTTGAGCCCAGGAGTTTGAGGTTGCTGTGAG
>CAUYRT010055371.1:0-19988 GCA_963574885.1 Lepilemur ruficaudatus | reverse complement strand
GGATAGCTTTCTGGGAATGGGAAGCCAAGGTTTAGGAGTTTTTTTTTTTTTTTTTTTCTTTTTTATTGGGGGAAAACTACAAAGCATTTACAGTATAATGTTTACAGTCACAATTTATAGTGAGCTGATTTCCCAAAATATATTACCACTCAAGTTGACTTATCTTTTACATTTAAAAATCTACTCTGTCAAAGTAGTCCATAGAGTACATACATAGTGCTCCAACTGTATCTACGTACAACCAACACTCCATTTTAAGTGTATAATTAAATGATTTTCAGTGAATTTACCAAGGTGTACAGTTAATCACATGAATAAGTTTTTGAGGAATTCCTTTCCCCTATTGAGACCCCTAATTCTAATGGGGTTGTTTGATTTTTTCTTGTTGATTTCCCTGAATTCTATAGAGATTTTAGTTATCAGCCCTTTATTTGATGTATAGCATGTGAATATTTCCTTGCGTTCTGTAGGTTGTCTGTTTGCTGGCATGATAGTTTCCTTGGCTGTGCAGAAGGTTTTCAATTTGACCAGGTGCCATTTATTTATTTTTGTTGTTGCTGTGATTGCCTTTTGGGTCTTCTTCATAAATTCTTTTCTTAGGTTGATTTCTATAAGAGTTTTTCAACATTTTCTTATAGAATTCTTATAGTTTCCGGAAAGTAGTTGCCATGCAAGACTGTGTTCACCCCCATGACAGGGCCCACCCCCATAAGCTCAGGTCTTAGCAAGGCCTAAAAAATGAGTTATAAAATGTGACACATGAAGAGATCTGCTATATTCTAAAAGAACTGCATTTTTCCCAATATATACAAAAATAAATCTATTTGTATAAAAAGAGATGTGGGAATGAATATTAAAGATGTTGGTTAATGCTGGAGAGAACATAAAGTTGGATGAGGCCAAATTTATTGATATGAGCCAACTAAACAGCAATTCCGAATTTAATGCTGTACCATGAGGGGTTAGAACGGGCTCTGTTAGTTTGCTTGGTTGGCTAAAACATGGTCTAAGAAGTGGCTGACACTGCGTGACACTGAGTGTGGGGACTGTCACGGAACACTGTAGAGGAGCATATCCAATGGCATGTGAAACTGGAACGTTAGCATGGATTTATCATTTGATACCTGGAAAGGTCCAGAAGACATGTTTTTTCCCCCATGTCTGTGAGGAATAAAGATGTGATGGGAGCCTCAGCAGCTTGAAGAGCTCTGTGGTCGCTCCTCTCAGAGATTGCAATTGGACCTGCTGTTCCCTGGGATCATAAATGCAACAGGAACAATCGGGCCCTCAGGTGGCAGGCACCGAGAGTGGCATATCATCACCCAAGACAATGTGGCTGTCGTTGACATGATGGACCTCAGAGTCCAGCAGTAGTCAGAGAAGCCTGACTTGTAGAAACCTATGGTGTTGGCTCGTTGCTCATGGTGTCCCTGGAAGTGAAATAGAAGAGAAGCCTATTGAATTCACATTTGATTTGTATGAGCAAAAGAGTTACAGGTCCATGGAACAGAAGTCTCTAACTTGAATTTTCAAAGCGGAGCATTTGGGCCCTCAGTAAATCCTCAGATTCAGATTACAGGCTTAGAGCCCTTTGAATGAAGAGGAGGCAGGGTCCTCTTGAGGATGGACCTCACTATGCTGCCAAAAATTTATAGTTAATCTTCTTGCAGCTTTCCTTAAAGGGATACACAGTCTTTTACCAGGGTAAGTATGAATTGGGGAAAAAAAAATAATCAGACGTTTCAGGAAATACTAGATACTGGCTCTGCCTTACGCTAATCTCCAGAGACCGCAGCACTCCAGTGAAAGTAGGCGTTTACTCGGGTCAAGCGATCTGTGGGGTGTTAGCTCAGATCCATCTCAAGGAGGTCCAGTGGGCCCTCAACCCCTCCTGTGGCTATTCTCCAGGTCCAGATGCATAACTGCAGCTGGCAGAATCCCCACACGGGCTTCCTGATCTGGGGAGCAGGAACTATTATGGTTAGAAAAGCCAAGTGGAGGCCACTAGAACTGCCTTTTCCTACAAAAATAGTAAACCAAAGGTAAGAATGCATTCCCTGAGTACCTTTGCTTTTGATTTCATAACCCAGAAAATGATGCCAAGTCTAATGCCATGAAATTTTTCCCACATGTTTTCCTTTAAAAGTTTTATAGTTTTAGTTCCTCAGTTTAGGCCTTTAATTAATTTTGAGTATGCACAACTTTTAATTTCAATGGTTTGCAAAATTAATTTGAAATTTTTGGATTATAGAAGCCTATAAAACTTTTTAAATTGATTATTAAATTTAAAACTTCAATGAACTTATAATGATATATGCAATGAGCATATTGTTAAAAAACATTACGATTTTAATTCTGAAAAAATACTTAAAAATTAGTTTAAAAAGAAGAAATTCACAAAAAGATAATATAAACATCCAATAAATCCATGAACAAACTGAACTAAATAACAAGATGCCATTTCAGCTTTCTTATCTAGAGAGAAAATTCTGTCCTTCTTTTCCCCTGAAATAGACCTGCTTTTCTACATAAACATTTATGTATTCATAATTATACTACCAGTTCTTAAAAAGTCCGTGCAAGCCCAAGAGGCAAAATTAACTCTTGACTCAGCATGAGCCTTTCTGTACTCTGGAAGCCCAGTAAAGAGGGTTGTACACAGAATATGTATGTAATGTTTGCTTAATAGATGATAAAGTATTTTATAAGAGGAACTTTAAATAAAATTTGTCCAGTTACTAAGATAGGGAAGTCAGAAAAATAAACAGATTTTGCTTTTACTCACAGAATTTCTAGCAACCTAACTGATATATCCCAACAAAAGCAAAGTGATCTCACTTCCTCCTCCTCCTCCAATACTCTGTGGCCCACAGCAACATTAAGGAGAAAATTAAAGAAATAAAATGAAAATAAAGTTATACTAATTCAGAGAGTGACAAATATTATATGTGCAATATCAGCCCCAATGATGAAAGGTGGGCATGAAGCATCACAGTGGGTACCTGATGCATGGAGCATTTGGTCAGTACTGCCTCAAATCCCAGCAATTCATGTATCCGAGCACGTATGAAATCAAATGTCAATGTTCCTCCCATGGCACAGCAAGGACAGGAGTGAGAGGTGCCGGATGTACTTCAGTGAGCACGGTCTCTAGAGAAAGGAGCGCACAGTGGGGCCACACAAGAACACTTTGGCCTAATTTTGAGTAACCAGTGGTGAGGGTTTTGTAGAATATATGAAGGAAATTAAAGACAATTTAAAATGAAGTTGATCAATTATTAATATATAAATTGTTTTACTATGTACTAAGCAGAGTTTGAGAAATAATCATTCCAGCTTAGAATGGCATGAAAGAAAATACAACACAGAACAATAGCAGCTAATTAATAATGTCTTGAAAAAAAATCAAGCAAGCGTTCTTTAATCATTATTGGACATCATTGTTACAGCCCCACTATACATTACTTACATAGCCACGATTGGCTGTAGCCAGCCAGATACAACTCGCATGTTCAGTGCATGTTCAGTCATTCAAATAATCCTGTCTGTCTCTTCATATTGTTCTCCAGGAAGCTACACAAACAGCTCAGGCAATTCCAGAAAAAACTCGAACCACCACATTCCTTCTCATCCTGGCAGCCTCTCCACTCCTTCCTCCCCACTTCTCTTACCCCGTTTCCTCCTGGGTGCCTATCATATTTCTTGTAAAGACTGTGTTAAATCATGTTTATCTCTATTACTCTTCCTGATACGTAATTGCACCTAAGCAATGTACTAATTTTGATGTGGAAATCTTTTGTTCTACAAACATTTATTGAGTGTCTACTATAAATGTAGAGGATGGTGTGAGTTAGGAGAGACAGAGTGATGATAAATGAGACCCGGTCCTTGCCCTGGGGTGGCTCCATAGCCCAGTGGTTGAGGCAGTTTGACCTGCAGGAAAAATTTATTACAAAAAAAAGATCTGGATGCACTTAGGCTGAAAAACAGAACCATTAGGGATGATTTAATAACAGAGTGTGATCGTATTAAGGTTAGAAAAGGAGATGCATTAAACTGCTCTCAATCTTTCTGGAGAGCTACAAAGACTATTAAACACTATATGAAGCATATGTTTCTATAGTTTCTATTAAAAACTAGGTTAACATAGGGTACACAACTATTTCTGGTGCTATATAAGGATGAATCGACTTGTGTGTGTGTGTGAGTGTGTGTGCATATATATTTTCTTTCCGTCAATGATTGTATGGAAATACTCTTTTCCTTTGTACATTATTTTATGCATATTTTATAATTTTAATATTATTAGGCCTGGACAATAAGTTCAAGGAGATATTTATTTGACTAGATATTTATGATATCTACTTGAAAGTGAAAGACAACACATATTGTAAGGCTCTCTTATATAAATATTTATGGAATTATAAAGTAGATCTTATACATTTATAAGTATTCAAATATTCCTGTTCAGTTATTACACCAAAGATAAGTGGGGAAAGTCGCTTCTATTCCAGGAGATTATATGCACACTATCTGTGATGTGAAGTCACACTTCAACAAACTGGATGAATACAGACCTTTAGAAGTTGTGATATTTGCATATAAATTTAAACTCTGCCCCTGGGCCATAAGAATAAATTAATAATCCAATTTAAATATTTGAAAGATATGCCTTATAAGAAATATGGCACTGAAAGATATATTATACTAGGAATATGGTGGGAAAGATGTTCTTCCTACTAACATTTAATTTTACTATCACAAAGAAATAGAGTTATGTGGAGTCCATGCAATTTGTATAATATATCTAAAATACACATCTCTAATAAGGAAACCACTCTAAGGCAGAAGCAATACTCTCATGACAATTAAAGTTAAGTTGTGAATTTAGTGATAGAGAAGGAGAATTACCCTATTTTAAAGAGAAAATAAAAAGTCAAATTAAAAGATAAAAGAAAGCACTAGGAACAATGTCTCTTTAGGTAGAAAACTTTTAAAATGTACAAGCCTTGTACAATCTAAATTTGGTGGAGACCTTGATGGGTCAGTAAGTTCAAGCTGAGTTCAAATTTACTCATTATCTGGGACAAGAAAGAGACACCAAACCTCCAAAGCTGTCTTACTATCCTGATCAGAATTTTCTCAAAATGAAAATGCGTATAAGAAAACACTATGTTGTTTTATTGGTTATATTCAAAAATATGTCAAGGACAATTTTGTCAGCATAGGTAACACGCAGTATGTAAGTCACACATACACATGGTGGCAAATCAATCCTCATGGCAATAAATTTACTCACATTGAAATTCAGTTCATTCAGCTAATGAAGCATTAAGGAACCTCAATTATGTGATCGTACTGAAATATAATTGTAATTGTGTTAGTTTGTTGTGATTTGATTTACATTTAACTGACAAAATACTGTCCAGTTTTGCACAATCATATCCATGATACCTAACTGAGAACAGGAAATGGAGAGTTTATGTAAAGTAAATATTTATATAAAATATTGGAATATATTTGAAATTCTCCTACATTTTTATATTCATAATCCCCTTATATATTCTCCCTCATGTTTAACTCCTCTTGTTTTTTCAACATGGTGTAAAGCACTTTCCATGTTTGTGATTTTGTGTTTATTGAGAGGAGAGTTTCTTGTGTGAAGACAGAGCTGATTATTTGTTTGACTTTATAGCTTGTTCCATGCTTTTCTGGACACAGACAAGCCAGCTCTGGGATTTACTTTTTTGTTAAGGGGAATTTACTGGCATAGATTCATCCTAGACTAGAGGAAATCACTATTCAAAATTATTCCCCAAATGGCTTTTATTCAACCCCTGGGTTAATAAGTTTCCTATAAATAACAGTGAAAAAACAGGACACATTTTCTTCTTATTGTGAATTACTTTACCCAAGTAGTCACGCTGACCGCAGTCCTGAGCACCTAGTGGACGTGCCCCTGAGAGGTGTGGGCTGTGACTAACTGGACTGAGATGTCAGGACCAGCATGGAATCCGCCATGCGCCGTGACAGGCCCATGTGGGCTCACAGGAACACCCTTTGTATTTTCAGATATGTTATGGACTAGCTTTAAACATAGCAGTTATTGAAGATTAAATTAAAGAAACATAATTCAATATATAAAAAGCAAGCTAATCCATATTCAAACTTCCCTTCCTAGTTATTTTATATCTTACTATTATCTACACTCTTGTGGTTATATCCATCTATTGAACCTGTGTGGTAGAAATAATGTACAATAGCATGTCACTGCATATCACATTTTTTACTTGAAATTAACCGTGTTAGTATTAGTTACTTCATGGAAATCAGAAAACTCTCCAAATCAGAGCTTGATACATTATTGCATTGACTACCTAGGCTTAAGAAAGTAATGAAGAAATGTAATAATGTCAACTTAAAAGTGTGGTAAGTCTGTGATCATTACCCTATTTCAATAAAGTCACTCCAATCAACAACAAATGCGTGAAGCTCTGGCACATGTATGACTTTATTGTTTTATGTTCATCTTTCTTATCAGCGTATAAAAATGTCTCAATCAGCATTCATGTTGGAACTATAGTCATCTGTCTCAATTTCAACCATAAAATAGCTCCAAATACAAAAAGTTTGGCAAAAGTCGGTGAAAGTATTCTGTGAGAATCCAATGGCTAACTTGAATTACCAAAAAATATTTTATTATTATTTGTAAATTGTGTTACACATCTTTTATATTAGTAAAATTTATAATAAGTATTCACATATAAATATGTGTGTGTGGTTTTTTTCAACAACTGATTGTTAAACATTTGCCAGTATACCACTGCATGGAATTCAGATTTTTTCTCAATTTATGTCAGTCTCCTTAGTCCAGATGAATATACTCAGTATTATCTGTTCAGACTTCTAGCTCTCTTACTGAACCTATTTGAGATAGTTCTCAAATAGAGAATTAGAAAAATATTAATATAATACCCTATGTCATAACACTAATAAAAATCTTTACCTTTATGATAAAGCTTCCAAAGAAACTATCCAGAAATATGTGGAATACAGTTTTGGTTAATTACATGGCACGGATTCGTCTTTTCCAATCTCCCTGTTAAATTTAGCATACCCAGAAGAAAACAAGAGCTTATGTTGAAATAGCATTGTCATTGTTCAATGATTCACCAAGTCTCAAGGAGAATTATCAGTAATTGCAGAAGAATAGGATGTAGACAGTGATAATTGGTAGCCAACTCATTTATAGACGTTCGAACAAAAAGGAAAAATATCATTAGTTTCGACCCATGCCCACCCTTCCACCTCATGTCAGAGGGTCAGGCCTGGCAACAAACAGCTTGCATTTCTCCCCACAGAGTTCCTTTCACAGAGAGTGCGATGGTTGACCTCATTTTCTACATCCACTCAGGAGGCTGCAGCTTCTGGTAGCACGACACTGTAGAAGGACAGAGGAGCAGGAAAACTGTGTTAGTGGTATGCAGAACAAGGTCAGGACACGAGCCATGCTAGAGCCTTCCAGGCACAACTGTTGGAAAAACAGCAATGCGGGTTATTTAATACTATTGTAAACAAACATAACTCTTGGCAGTCGGTGGACAAACTTGAATGAAATGTGAAAAAGCTATTTGGCCAAAGGCAAATAAGAAGAATACTTACATCATAAATGTTCTTGTCTTTAAGCTTTTATTGGTAAAATAAATGTTTCACATTTAAAAGTGAAGGAAAACAAATTATAGGTCAACCAAGAGGGCTTCAAAATCTAAAATAGAACAACCTTTGAAAAGTAATGAAAATAAAATTTTAAAAAATGTAATTTTTTAGATGAGAAAACTGAAACCTGGTGGAAATAAAGATGTAATCAAACACTATTTTAAAATAAATAAGTAAAATAAGCAGAGCCAAAACATTGCATGAAAAGAAAAAATAGAATATATGGAAAAATTCCATATATTCTTACATATTGAAGCTCACAAAATTTAATTTGTGCATTGCTATGCTTTTCAATTTTGATTTTCTGTCGTAAGTTCCCATAAAAACTAATAATTTCTAAATTTATCTCAAAGTATTGGAAAAATTGAACAAACAAGAAAAGATAGTTGTAAAATTGTCTCTTAGAAAAGTACTGGCAAGATGGTTACATGAACCAGAATAACATTAACATTTTTATGATTAGATGATTTCCATTATAACAAATTTTAGTTGATTTCCTTGGATTTTCTGGACACAGAAAATAGAAATTTTTCTAAATTAATTTTGTAACACCAACACAGACCTGATAGGAACAGGTAAAAACAAAACAAAACAAAACAAAACAAAAAAAAACACCATGAAATCACAATGGCCTTCAAGCATAATACATATGGCACGTATACATCCTATAGTAAAGGATCCTGTATATCAAAAGATATAATACACTATGATAATAAAATTCATTAAAAGACTGCAAGAGTAATCATATAGTATTAATCTATGATTAAATTTTCAATAGGGAAAACTTCTTAATATTTTACTACGTATAGAAAAATCATTGAAAATTTAACATCTCATTATAATAAATAAATCATTGTGAACAATAATAATAGAAGTTTACTTCCTTATTATGGTACATTGTCAACAGCAAGCATCATAAAAATGCTGAAGCATTGTAGGTTTTACCAGTAAAGCTTTAGGAAGACAAGGTTATTCATTTGACCACTACTGTTGGATATTTTTCTTGAATTTTAACCATTGGACTAGGGTATGAACAAAGTAATTAAACCTACTCATAAAAATCAAGTGAGCACCATTATAATTATTTGCCATTGGAAAGATTTTGTAACTGAAAGTCAAAGCGAATCTACTGAAACACATTGGAACTAAAACGAGACTTAATTATGTTATCAACTGCAAAATAAAAAATGAACAGTATTTCCTCTGTAGCATATGTGGGAAAACAAGTTATTGGACCTGCAAGGAAATGTGGCATATTGCCACTTGAAACAAAAATGCAGAGCAGAGAGAGAGACTGCCCTCTTTTATGGAATGGGTAAATTATCCCCAAATTAACCTTTAAGTAGAATACATTTTAAATAAAAACTCTGGAGATATTTTTTATATGACTAAAAGATTTTAAAATTTATCTAGTAAAATAGACCGTTATCATAACATAAATATCATGAGGAGGGGGAAAGAAAGGCTCCTGTCCCAACCAGTACTGAAACGGTACTTTTTAATTTAATTTGTGCATTGCTAAGTTTACCCTCACAGCAACACCCTCCTTCGCTGCTGAATAATTGGGTTCCTCTCAGCGTGTCTTAGATTTCCGAAGCACACTTGTGTGTCTATATTGTCAAGTGTGACCTTTGGTCCAGACCGTGGCTTCAGGCTTCTCCAGCGTCCTCGCAGACGGTCTCATCACCGCATCTCCTCTGCTTCACCCGGTACGCAGACATCCTTTCACAATCCAAAGTAGAACTAATCAGAGTCTGGCATCGGGTTGACACTGTACAATACACTTGACAGAAGAACTGAGAGCACTGAAGAAACTTAAAACTCAGAGAAGTAAGCTTGCAATGCGTATTAGCAGCACCGCCGGAACAGAGCTGCTGTTCCATAAGTGGAGGCCCACACAGCAACCTGCTGTCCCTAGACCCAGCCGGCCCTGTGGCCCTGCGGCTGGGACCTTCTGCTCAGATTAGAGTCTGCCCCACCAACTCTTTCACCCTCATCATTTTTGGCCATAAACTAGCTACCTAATGGCTCACCAGATGTAACCTCACACTCCAAAATAATCCGTTTACAGAGATGATCATTTTTCTTCTTTCATTTAAAAAAATTATTTGGATTACTTACATCTCTTGCTTTCCTCAAACTACTCCTCCAGGTTTAAAGTGCATTATTTCAATAATCACTAATTCTATTGTCACCTCGTAAAATGCAGCAAGTGCTATGGCAGGGCACATTCAAAATAAATTAAGAAGTCAACATGTAAAAATAGAATAAAATGCTGATAGGAATTTATATAATTTAACATAACTGGGGACTTTCTAAGCCTGACTCCAAGGGTAAACTTTGTAAATTAATATTTTGATAGATTTGACCATTTAAAATATTACTTCTCTAAGAGAAAGAAGCAAAATAGAATTAAATAAAACAAAACAGAAAAGCAGGAAAGGAACAAAAGGAGGGATTGAGGAAAGTAGGAAGGAAAGAAGAAAATTAAAAAGACATAAATAGAAAAGAGAAAATAAATAATAGCAATTTTGATAAAATATTATGAAAAATGTGAACTTGTACTCACAAAATGTTTAAAAGACTAAGGACTAACATCTGTACATATGAAAATCCCTTAATAAATTGCAATGAAATGAGAAAAAAAAAAAACAATTCACAAAAGAAGAAACATGTGACCAATAATTATTTGAGAAACGTCTAAGATACAAATATATTTTGTCACTTTTATCAGATTAGTAATGACGAAGAAGAATGAAAAATCCCAATGTAGGTCTATGTTTGGGGAAGGAGGCATTCTCAAATATTCTAGAAAAAATTTTATATTTTTCATGAAGAGAAATTTAGCAAAAGACCTAGGAATATGTGTTACCTTTGATACAAATATCCTGTGAAAATATTTTGAAATATATTTTCATTTAATCACAAACATTTTTTACAATCATTCTTTAGCAGAGCCAAACACCCTACAATAATAGATCAATACAAGCTACCCAAGGTAGTCGTCTGCATTATGAATCTTTGCGGTATTTGAGTGATACAGGTATACTTCCAATATACTTTAAGTAGAAAAACAAGTTGCAAAAATAATATGTATCTTTCATATTTGTATGTGTTGCTATTTTTGCTTTTTGATTATAAGTTTTGTACAATGAAAATTAGTTTTGAAATTAAAAGTTAATAATTTATTTTATTTCAATATATGTGTGTGATATATATATTCATCTCATAACAGCTTGTCACTACTACTTTTGATAAATGTCAACTGATATGTGAAACTTTATACAAATGTTTACATATACTTTATTTATGGTGTGTCTTCCTTTAGGTTCAGGCTGCAGTGTGAGTAGCTTAAGGATGGTGCTCATAGTTGATTCTATAATCACAATTGTCTAGGGAATTCTTGCTTGACAGACGATGCCTCAAGTCCTACTACACAAGCGTTCCGTCATGTTGCTGCGGCTGACGTTGACATGCTAGCTGTCATATTACCAACAATGCCTAGATTATCCTCAGTGTGGGAGAGTATGAATATCACAGTTTTCCATACGCATACTCTGAGACAAGGATCCAGGGTAAGTAAATTGTTTGGGCGGTGAAGAGGTTAGAAAATGGACCAGTAAAGGAAGGCAGCCGAGCAAGGTGGGTTAACGAGGCCACTGCACTGGTGGTGACGGACGTCTGCTGTGCTACCACTCCTCCCCGTGTCTTCTGGGAACGTCCGCTGGCCTCAGCCAAGCCTAAATTCTCAGACTCCAGCCCTTCCTTGAATTGATAATACCTCCGGGGATAACTGCAGATCCTCAGTTCACCTATGAAAGATTCTCTCCTTTAGTTTCTTCTGAAGTTTTGGGAGGGAGGTCTTTAAACTTAAGATTTTCGTCATTTACCCAGCTTTTCTGACCCAGCATTGAGCTGCCATAGACCACTCCGTTCCACCCATATAGAGAAGGTTAGCCAGTGTTTTTGTGTTACTCATGCTAATTGGAAAGTTGTGTGTGTTCTAATTTTAAAAGATATACTGCAATGGTATTCATTTCTCTTTTTCTGTGACATATTCCTTGAACTCGTGTAACCATATTTATTCCGTTCATAGCCATAGGTCAAATTTGCCAATTTGTAAATAGTTTATAATAAGGATATTAAATGGATTTGTGGAACATGCTTACTTTTTTTCTAGCAATCCTTTTAAAGTTGCAAAATATTTCTCTCTAAAATAAAACAATTTAAAATTTGTCCCACTTCTTCATAGGTATGAGCCATTGATTGCATATTTTATCTAGTTTTTTTACTCATTACTTGGGACATATTGCTGATCAAGTAATGTTTATCACTGTTCTCACCACTTCACCTCAAAGGGTTTTGCAGTGGCCAAAGCAGTAACACGCCCTGGATCATCACGCGAAGTGCTGCGCGTACACTGTAACAATTGAACCTAACTACCCACGCCTTTAGATTTCCCCACATACGATCCCCCCTTTACAAATGCTGACTTTTCTTTTCTGCTCTTCTATAAACACATCCCAAAATCTCTGTTTTGTCCTACCATATTTTTCCAGGTCACACTATGTGCAATTCAGAAATCCCTCCTGTAAATTGTTCAACTTCTATCAGGTCAAAGAGGTTTCCTTTCAATTTTGAAAAAGAAAATTAATTATCTTACCTCCACAGGGATGTGTGGCTGCTAATAACTGTGATGGGTGTGAGAACATTAAATTTTACCCACAGGTACGCTAACAAGCCAGCCTGCCGAGCACAGTTGCGTGAAGACTTGCAATTGCTGTGTCAGAGACCAGGGGTGTCACTCTTAGTAGAAGCAGTGGCCGGGTCACAGGCCTGATGCCCTGGCTGGTTCCTCATCCCCACATGCAATGCAGAGGCCCACGGTGACACACAGTGGACAGGGTTCTTAGAGAGGAATAGCGGGCTGGGGATTCACCACTCGCCTAGGGCGTGAAAGCATGCCTTCTCTTTCTTACCTAATGCTTCAGGGATTTTTCAGGGAACCCACAACCCTAAGGAATAGTTCAGGTGAAAAGCAGTCAGGTCCTGCTTTCCTGGAATGCTGGGGAAGAATGTGCAACGACGCTCAGGGTCCATGGCAGATCGCATCTTGAGGTGGTGTCCTGCTAGTCCGTAGGCTGCAGACAAGAAAATGGGGGAGAAGCGCCTCTTTGGGGGTTACGATTGGCTTTTCTCCTACAGTTCAAGGATGAACAATGGGGGTATTAAAGAAGAGCCATGCAGTATAAAGACAGATTGCTTAGTTTGCTTATGATTACAAGCTACACGTAGTCAGGCAAAGACTACACCCAGGCATTTCTTAATCTTTATTTTCCTCTCTCTCCAAAACCAAATGTAGATGAGACAATAAAATAAATATAAAAATGAAGCAGCAGAAAGCCACATTAAATCATTTCTTTTAGTGTTGATTTTTATTCCAACTTCCCTTCCACTTTCCTCATCCCTTCAAGCTCCTGCTGACTTTGGCCTTGGCTGACTCCTCTCCCAACAAAGAAAAGTTTATCACGGCCCAAGAACATGTGTTACTGCCATAAAGACACTCACAATCGACTTAGTAACTGGCAGTGAGAGCTGCGGTGTGTACAGATGTGGCCTTGTCAGCAACACATCTATCATCGGGCTTTGGACTTTCAGGCAAGTCAAAGTGGTCTTACCATTGACCTGCTAAATATATCTGTTTCATTGCCGGTAGCTTGTAAACATAGTTAAATCCATTTTATTTTGACATCTTATCTACTTTTAACTCCCCAAAACAATGTGTCTGATATTCTCTGAAAAGAATTTTGAGGGAAGTAACCAGTTATTGAGTTCAATTACCATCAATGTCAGCACATGCTCCTATAACACATGCTAATTATCAAGTTTATTATAATTTCCTAAGTAAGCAAAAAAGTATAATATATTATATTTAAAGATAGGACTAAAATTTTACATAATTGATGCTGACACATAATTTTTGGGGGGAATTTGATAACACAGCAATGAAGTTGTGAAAGCCTCTTTCGTATGTGGCCATTAGCACCGTGTTCTATGGGAAGAGTAATACTTTTCTTTATTTTGACAATTATGCTTCTTACAGGTTCACCCTCGTGGTTCTGAGGCTGACTGACTGCAGCTTTGAGTTTGTAGTTTCTGTTTTTGAGGTTCCTGGGAGTTACCATAATTCTCCTAACCACTACCTTCACTCTGCTATCTGGACCTCTAATGGACCATCCATCCTGTTTAGAAACTTTTGGCAGCTCAACGTAGATTTTTAACACCTGCAACTGAGAACATCCTGAGTTATATAGAACTGGGAGCCAGGAGTGGGATGTTGTGGGTAAAGGCCCTAAAATGTATGACAAGCTGATCTGAGGTTTGCTCCAGAGGGTCTCCTTGAACTCTGAACTGTATCTTCTTCACAAATCTGCAAATATACTACAGCCTATCTCAATTTCTTGATCGGATAAAGAGCTCCCTGGAACAAGGATGCTGTTGTCCTTGACCCTGTCAAGAGAATCTTTAAGCTATGCCCTTTATATTTCTGTAAGATGAGAAGGAAATTCCCCCCATCACTGGATCCAACATGATTTGGCATCTGGCCTCTTTCTTAGCAGGGGAAGACGGCTCTAGCCATATCTTCTCACGGTTGTTAAAGTTTAACGTTCCTTGTATCAGAATTTTTGAATGTTATGGATTAAAAATGTGTTTATCCTAGAAATGCAAATGTGAAATTCATAAGCTTCATGTAAAGTTTTGGAAGAAAGAAGACATTTGTTAAATCTTTTATTTTGAAGAAATAGAAGTTTTTATAGAGGGTAACAAAACTTGTAAGCTAATTAAAGAGAATTGTTTAGCAGAAAGAAGGGCAAACTTGTGGAAAAACCATTAAAAATGTCACTTTAACAAAATTTTCTCCAATATAAAATTTTAATCAATTGAAATTTATAAACATGATTAGGTTCACAGAAATGGTTATGAGGCATATCCTGGAGAAATATTCAACTATTGCAAAGTCCCTTCAGTCACCCTCTCTAAAGCTAGGAGAATCAGGTCAACCAGCTGTCAGTGGGAATCTGCGTGCCCACAGTCACTCTGACGATAGCCACAAGGCAGCCCTGGCCTCGAATCTATATTTATTAATAGTCTTAATAAGTAAGCCAAGTGACTCCCACTGGAATTTGTTTTACTCAAGATTTCTTGAGGAAATAAGGTGCTTTAAAACATTTAACTGTATATATTTTGGAAGAGTTATTCTGTTACTTACTTGACACACTGCCATTACCACAAGCATGGCACAATTAGGACGCATGCAAACCTGTTTTAAATCCATGGATGAGCCTCAGATCAATCAGTGACCTGCTGTTACTAATACAAAAAGCTTATTTGTTCAAAAGTCTAAATAGTGCAAACAGTCTTTCATGTCCTTTATTTAAAGTTGACACAATAAAATAGTTTTTTTCCTTCCTCCTTGAAATCTAACCCAAAATATCAAAAGTAGCAAAAATAAATAATAGACTTTAGCAAAATTGGGAAACAAAACCCCATTTCAAAAATGATGAAATAAACCCTGCGAAAAATAGTGATTAACTTGGAACTGAGTCCAGGAGGAAGCTTGAGTTGGTGAACTATTGTGAACCTCAAGAAAAATATTGACTCATACAATGAAGAGCATTGCTTTAAAAGTTCCACCAAACAATTTATTAATTGGAGTATTGAAATAAGTGTACGATCTTACAAAATACAAAGTAGACAAGGCCAGTAAGAACCAAAGAAAAGGTAGAACTTAAAGAGAAATAAGTTCAATACCCCATTTAGTAGGTATGACCAGGAAGGAGCAGAGGAGATAAAGTAACACAAAGGAGGCAGCATAACAATCACCATATTTTCACAAAGAAAGCAGAGGAAGAAAGGAAATGCTAAAATGGGGGGCGGGGAGGAGAAAAAGAAAAAAAAAAAAACACCAAAAAATTGCCACTAGATTAGAGGACCGGAAGATTCCATCGGAAGCTTAGCTAAGCTTACCTTAACTTAGGTCACGATCTGTCTGGCTCATAATATTCTTTAGAAATTGTTTTGTTA
Organism: Lepilemur ruficaudatus; assembly: GCA_963574885.1. Classification (NCBI taxonomy): domain Eukaryota; kingdom Metazoa; phylum Chordata; class Mammalia; order Primates; family Lepilemuridae; genus Lepilemur; species Lepilemur ruficaudatus. Next base: position 4,187 of record CAUYRT010055371.1, on the reverse strand, counting down.
TTTTTTTTTCTAAATGTGAATCATAACTTTTTAAAAAGTACTGAACAAGGCAGTGTTTGCTGTTTCTTCCCAAAGGGTAATATTTGTTATGAGCCAGTGACTGCTGTGAGTTTTTCACTCTTCCATTTTCCAAATGAAGATTTTATAATGTTCATATTGTTTATTCTCAACCTCTCTGTGATGGATGTGTTTGGAACAGATGAATTGTACAGTTATTAGCTACTTAAAACTCATTAGCTACTCTCAACAGTACACAGTAGAAAGGTCTTTATATCCCCCAGATATTTTGGACTGTTGCTCAAAGATGAATGCAATAACTGGATAAGTCTTTGGAGTTAACATCTTTGGAGACAGAGAAATTGCATTACACACGTGCACACACACACACCCCCACGAGCACACACACGCACATGCACGCACACACATGCACACACACACATGCACAAAGGAAAAGGCTGTCCATGAAAGTTTGGAAGTCTTAATGGAAATGCTCTGAGAAAGACTAGCAGTTGCTTCCCATTAACTATTAAACTCTTTTTTCTTGCTAATAGAACTCCTGTCTAGTTGGGAGTAGCATTGTGCTTAGATATTTAAAATTTATTTTTGCTCAGCTCTCTTGAATATAAAAATATACAATTACATGTAAGTGATAGTTATTGGATCAAACTCCCAGGCAAGTCTTAAAATTGAGCTTATATTCTAAGAGTCATCATTCTGATCTTTCTCTTTAATCTATATTTCTAACTCGAAAGGGACTGTGTTGTCTGAAGTTCCCAAGACCATCAAGTGACCACTGGGTCATCTTGACAGTGGATGCTAAAGACAGAAAGATAGAAAATCACATGGACTATCATGTCAGATTTTGACTGCCTCAATTTAAACTTCATGATATTTGATAGGAAACAACCTTAGCATTTATGTGTTCTATCTAAAATTTATACATGTAGAAATAGCTCTGAAGTACACCATATGATGAATTTTGATAAATGTGTACATTCACGTAACCACCACGTCGCAGTCAAGATATAGAATATTTACGTCTCCCAGAAAATTCCCTCATGTCCTTTTTAAGTTAATCTCTCTGCCCATGTTCTGATTTCTAACCCCACAGAGTGGGTTTGCCATTTATTGGACTTTGTATAAATGGCATCATAAAGAACAAACTTTTTATATCTACCTTTTCCCAATCACCACAATTTTTAAAGATTGATCTATATGATTGTGTATACCAGTAGTTTATCTTACATATACTGCTGAGCTGTATTAATTGTAGAAATACACCACAGCTTGTTTACCCATTCTCTTCCTGATTAACATGTAGGTTGCTTCCAGTGTTTGGCTGCTGTGATGACTATGAATAAAACTTCTATGAACATTTGGTTACAAATCTTTGTGTGGATGTGTGATTTCATTCCTCTTTATAATGCAGGAGTGAGATACTTAGAAAAAGAATTCCTGAGCTCTATGGTTAACATAGATTTATCAATATGCGGAACTGTCAAACATTTGTATAAATTGACTCTTCCATTTTATAGGCCCACCAATAATACATGAGTTCCATTTGGCCCCACATTTTCACAAGATTTGAATTTCTTATAATTTGTAATTCTAGCCATTTTAATGGGTTTGCAGTGGTATATCTGTGTGATTTTAATTTGTATTTTTCTGATGAGTGATGGTGAGCAACTTTTTATGTTTATATTGGCCATTCATACCTTCTTTTTTGAAGTGTCTGTCAAGTTGTGCGCCCATTTTTAATAGATTCTTTGACTTCTTGTTATTGGGTTGTAAGAGTTCTTTGCATATTCTAGGCACAAAGTCTTTGTTCAAGATTCTACATCTGTAATCTGAATTTGTGTGGAGGTGCAGAATATATATTCTGAATATGCAGCTTGCCTTTTTATTTTTCCATTTATTGCTTTTAATTTCTAATTTTGATAAAGCCACATTTATCATTTTTATTTTATGTTAATGTTATTTGTGGTCTAAGAAATATTTACATTGGCCAAAATTGTGATATCTTCCATGATGTCCTCTAAAATGTTTATAGTTTTAACTTTTTTACATTTAGGACTATGGTATATCTTTAATTAGCTATCAAATGTGGCAGAAAGATATAGCCAATGTTCATTTTTCATATATTGATATCTGGTAGTTTCAAAATTATTTGTTATAGTAGAAGTGAGTTTCTTACAGACAACATATGGCTTGGTAATTTTTAAAATCTCTTTTGCCATGTTTTGTCTTTATTTGATGTGTTTAGACTATTTATATTTAATGCAATTATTATTATATTAAGAATTAAACCGGGCATTTTATTGTTTTCAGTTTGTTCATTTTTCATTTTCTGTTTCCTTTTTGATCTTATACTATGGAAAGCTACTGATGAATTTTGATAAGACAAGTGGCAGGACCTTGTTTTCATGTTAGGAAGGCATTTCTGGTTCTTTGCAACATTTTATTACTTAGATAAGAGTGAAATGATGAGGACAATTAGGAAGATATTGTACTACTTCAGTGAGCAGAGATGGTGCATTGGATGCTGATGGTAACAATGAAGATGGAGGAAAGTATATGAAACCAAGATATATATACATATATATATATATATATATATATATATACACACACACACACACACATAGAAAAGATAAGTTTTACCGGCAATTAAGATAGAATGAAAAGATAATCTCAATCATTCTTTCCAGGATTCAAACTTGAGTAACTGGGTAGATAAGATTTGGTATTTACTAAAATGAAGAAAGGAAATAACAGTTTTAGGGAGGAAAAATAAATGTTAAGATTTGGGAATAATTGGTTTAAATTCCTAAGGCATTTAGTAAATGTCATGTGGACATTTCTGCTAATAAAAACAAAGAAAAATTGTGTCTGTATACATGATAATTAAAGCTACAAGAATGCTTGAAAATATTAAAGAATACACTGTGGAGTGAGAAATGCAGAGAATGCACTAATAAACTGTAGAAAACTTTGAATAACAAAAGGTTATTAAAAGAGCATTTAGAAAAAAATGCTGAAAAAACAGAAGGAAAAGAGATAGACTATTCTGGCACAGAAAATAAACACAAATGTGTTCAAGAAGAAGAATTTGATTTATTGTACCAGTTGCTGCTAAGAGATCAAGTAAAATGAAAATATAAAAGATATTAAATGTGGTAATTCAGTGAAGGGATATTGATAAGCACTGATTGAATTGGGTAGAAGAATCAGTGATGATAGTTCAGGTTCAGGCAAAATGTGACAAGTTTATGCAGAATTTTGGCTATATCAATCCCCAGAAATGTTGTGCAACTGGAAGCTTTTTAAATATGCCTTTTGGAGCTTATAAAAAATGAAAAGGATATCCCTAGTTATCAGTAACAAAGAGAATTGAGAGTCACACAGGAAAATGTGGATGGTATCATACATAGTAGCATGGCTTTAAATACTCAAGAAAGAGGTGCTAACTCACTGTCATTTCTTAAAATTGAGTAATATTCCATTGTGAACAAATACCAGATTTTAACAATCCACTCATGAATTGACAGGCACTTGGGTTGTTTCCATGACCTAGCAATAGTGAATTCTGCTGCCATAAACATTCGGGTGCAGATGTCTTTATCCTAGAATGTCTTGTGCTCTTTTGGGTAGATGCCTAATAATGCTATTGCTGGATCGAATGGTAATTCTAATTTTAGCTCTTTGAGGAATCTCCAAATTCTTTTCCACAAAGGTTGTACCAATTTGCAGTCCCACCAGCAGTGTAAGAGTGTCCCTATCTCTCCACATCCTCGCCAGCATTTGTTGTTTTGGGATTTTTTGATAGAGGCCAATCTCACTGGGGTTCGGTGGTATCTCATTGTGGTTTTGATTTGCATTTCTCTAGTGATTAGAGATGATGAACATTTTTTTATATGTTTTTTTGCCATTATTCTGTCTTCTTTGGAAAAGTTTCTGTTCATCTCCTTTGCTCATTTATAAATGGGGTTTTTTGATTTTTTCTTGTTAATTCTATGAGTTCTAGGTAGATTTTTGTCATCAGACCTTTGTCGGAGGTGTAAAGAGCAAATATTTTCTCCCATTCTGTGGGTAGTCTATTTGCTCTAGTGATAGTTTCTTTAGCTGTGCAGAAGCTTTTTAATTTGATCAGGTCCCATTTGTTTATTTTTGTAGCTGCACTGATTGCT
>CAUYRT010055370.1:0-18808 GCA_963574885.1 Lepilemur ruficaudatus | reverse complement strand
CAAAAATTTAATCTTAAAAGTACACACTTTCTGGAGGAGAAGTGCTTTGCAGATGAAAGTATTGGATTGGTGCAAAAATAATTGCAGTTTCAGACCCACAAATTTTAACTCATTATAACTAGGCTCAAAAACATCTTTATTAATCAAAATAGGAACCATTACAATCAACACTTTTTTTTTTTTTTTTTTTTTTATACAGAATCTCACTCTGCTGCCCGGGTTAGAGTGAGTGACGTGGCGTCAGCTAGCTCACAGCAACCTCAAACTCCCAGGCTCAAGCGATCCTACTGCCTCAGCCTCCTGAGTAGCTGGGACTACAGTCATGTGCCACCATGCCTGGCTAATTTTTTTTTTTCTATATATTTCTAGTTGGCCAATTAATTTCTTTCTATTTATAGTAGAGACGAGGTCTCGCTCTTGCGCAGGCTGGTTTCGAACTCCTGACCTTGAGCGATCTGCCCTCTTTGGCCTCCCAGAGTGCTAGGATTACAGGCGTGAGCCACCGCGCCCGGCCTACTATCAACACATTTTTGCCAATGAGAAATACGTTTGTTTATTCCTGTAGTATGAAAATCTGTGCTTTAGGATTTGACAAACTCTTGGAAAGCATTTTCTGCATCCCGCTGGCTGTGGAAGCATTTTCCCTGCAAAAGTTATTGAGAAGTTGAAGAAGTGGTAGTCAGTGGGTGAGAAGTCAGGTGATTATGGTGGAAGAGGCAAAATTCCATAGCCCAATTCATTCAACTTTCGAAGCTCTGGTTGTGCAACGTGCAGTCAGGTGCTGTCGTGGAGAAGAATGGGGCGCTTTCTGTCCACTGTTGCCATCTGCAGGCATTGCAGCTTTTGGTACATCGCATCAATCTGCTGAGCATACTTCTCAGATATGTTGGTTTTGCTGGGATTCAGAAAGTTGTAGTGGATCAGACGAGCAGCAGGCCACCAAACAATGACCATGACCTTCTTTTGGTGCAAGTTTGGTTTTGGGAAGTGCTTTGGAGCTTCTCCATCCAACCATTTGTACTGGCAGTCACCGGTTGTGGTACAAAAACCAACTTTTGTCGCACATCATAACCCAACCAAGAAATGGTTTGCTGTTGTTGCGTACAAGAAGAGAAGATGACACTTCACAATAATGATTTTTTTTATTATTATTTTCAGTCAGTTTATGAGACACCTACTTATCAAGCTTTGTCACCTTTCCAATTTGCTTCTAATACCAAACAACCATGGTCAACGTTGAGTTTTTCAGCAACTTGGCAACTTCTTGTGTGGTTGTAAGAGGATCAGCTTAGATGGTTGCTCTCAACTGGTCATTGTCAACTTCTGATGGCCAGGCACTGCACTCCTCATTTTCAAGGTTCTTGTCTCCTCTGCAAAACTTCTTAAACTCCAACTTCACTGTACGTTCATTAGCAGTTTCCGGGCCAAATGCGTTGTTGATGCTATAAGTTGTCTCTGCTGCTTTGTGACCCATTTTGAACTTGAATAAGAAAATCACTCAAATTTGCTTTTTGTGTAACATCATTTCCATAGTCTAAAATAGATATAAAATAAACAGTAAGTAATAAGTTATTAGCAAAAAAAAAAAAAAACCCAAGAAGTGAGAAATGCACATTAAAATGTTATATAACATAATCACATTTATTTAAGAATGTATTCTAATATCAAGGGGCTAATGCTATAACCACAATTACTTTTGCACCAACCCAATATCATCATAAGACAATGTTCACAGATTTTTGTAGTGCATTCATGACCGTGGCATTGTCTTCTAAAATATAAAGTAGCTTTTGAAAACCAGTAAAGGATTGACAGCATAAGAAATAATGTTGTTTTCAATGAAATGTAGAGATTTAAAGCAATGTTTACAATCATGAATTTCAGTATGCCTTAAATTTACAGAAATATTTTTTAGAGCCACTCCATTTTTTAGGTTATAGGTCTGGCTAGATGTTAAAAGGTACTAAAACAAACAAACAAAAAAACAAAAACAACAATAACAAAATAAATGGTTTAACCAAAAGTAAAGTGCTCAGCAGAGTCTGAGCTCCAGGCTCCTTCCCCTTTACTGCGTGGCCATCCCCCGAGTGCCTCCTTCTCAGGGTCCAAGGTGTCTCACCACCTCAGTCTTGGAGAAGTGGGGTGGGACAGTCAACAGCAGACTCCTTCCCTTTAGAGGCACATCCTGGCAATTGTACCTGTTACATTAATGGATTTCATTGGCCAGAACTAGCTAGCTACCAAGGAGACTGGAAAATGTAAACTTTATTCTGGGTGGCCGTGTGACTAGTTAAAAATAAGGAACTCTGTCTCCATCAAAGAGGGGAAAATATATTCTGAGAGAAACCTCATAGCATTGGCTATAGTCAGATTTATAGAAGCTCTAAAAGTCAAGTCCCTGAAAAATTGTAATTGTTAAAAGAATATCGAAACATGAAGTCATTTGTTGATTTAAAGACTATACTTGTACTAGACTAAGCATTTTTACTTTGACTTTTATTCACTATAGAATATTCTTGTCATAGCCTTAAATTTAGGTGTCAATTTTGGAATCTTTTCCAATTCAATGTAAATGGAGAGACCCTAACTAAGGTAAAATAGTTACATTTTATATGTTTGCTACAGCAAATACTCTCTCAAAAGAGTCCCAGAACCCTGCTGAGCCTTGTTCATTGGTAAAGTGTATCAGAAGGAATCGATTACTAATAGAATTAATTTTATTTTCAATACAATTAACATTTATTTAGACATAGTTAACATTTCACATGTTTGTTTATTATTCCTTTTTGCATGTTGGTCCTTCTTGCTGTGATTATTTTCCTTCCACCTAAAATACATATTTTAGAATTTCTGCTAAGGTAGATTTGTTACTGGTAAACCTTTTATGGGGGAAACGTATTTTGTCCTTGTCCTTGAAAGACAGTTTTGTGAACATAGAGTCCTACGTTTATAGTTATTTTCTCTCAGCATATTGAAAATATTATTTCCTTATTTTCTATTGGCTTTCAAAGCGTCTGCTGTGCGGTTAGCTATCTAATTATTGTTCCTTTTAGGTAGTCTGGTTCATTTCTCTGGCTATTAAATTCTTAAGTCAGCAAATAGCACTAGAGTTTGAGCAGATTTAGAACCACTTCTATACTTATTTCATAATCACTCATTCATATTGTGATCTACTTTGTTAATAATAGTATTAGTAACAAACATTTACCATGTACCTGACAGTCTGGCAAGGACACCCTACCTCATTTATCTCATTGTGTAATCAGTCATCCTTTGAAGTGGGTACTCTGAATCCATTGTCATATGAGAAAGAAAAGTGAGGCTCAAAAAAGGTTAGATAATCTCCCTCAGATCACACAGCCAATAAGTAAGAGAATAAGAGAAAAAAGGCTGGGGCCACCGGAAGTACCACTATCCTGGTCAGGCCACAGAGCAGAGGATGTGTCATGCAGGTGAAAGTTACCTAGCATCTGAGTGTCAGAGATGCACTTGGCTTGGCTAAATTGGAACTATTACATACTTCCCAGAATTCTTTCCCTATATGCCACCAGGTTAGTGTCAGCGAATGAGAAATTTGCAGGAGATTTGGAAGGCAGAGTGAAGAAGCAGTCATTACTCTCAGAGGTCATCAGAGGCATCTGCAGGTGCATTCAAGTTTGCCTTGCTGTTTTCTGCTCAGTGTCCCATTCTCCTCCTGCCAGCCTGCAGGTCCTGGTGACAAATAGTGACCCAGGACCCTACACTCCCATCCCTGCAGATGCAGAGCTAATTGCCTTGCAGAGACTTCTTTCAGGTGACCGTCACCTTACCTGTCCTACTCCCTAAGCTGGACAAGCCTGCCTTCCCAGACTCCTGTGGTGGCTTGCACCCCTCCATCCAGGCCCATACTCAGGAGAGTGGGCTGGTGATTTCTTGGATCTTCCAAATCTAGTTTCCCAACTTATTTCTCAGTGTTTCCACGATTGTGTAAGGTCTAACTCCTCTAATAAATCCCTTCTTTCATAATACTCACAATGATTTGGTCTCACTGAATGAAACCTGACTGAACCCAGAGAGGATACAGTTTTAAAATACTGCTCGAGAACAATGATTCCAAAACTTTCTTTTGAGTACTGGTTAAAATGGAGATTTGGGGCTCTTGTCCTTAATATACTGGTTACTACGCAGAATCATGTTTTTGTTTTTATGGGACCTAGGCTCTATTGTCTTTAGTGGTCTTCTTAATCCATATATAAATATTAAATATTATATTTTATGGCTGTGTTGTTATAAAGACAAATATAATCCAAGATGGATTACATTTTTTTCTTCAGATTTTAAAAGAAATTAATGCAGTTTCTCAGATTCCTAAAAGTACCATGAACCCTAAGCACAGTAGTACCTACTGTGGCTAATGAAGAAGTTGGCTCTGTCGCTATGTTTGGATTGGAGCCCAGGAATGTGCATTTTAATAAACCTCCCCTGACAATTGTTCTCAGTAGGCAAATTTGAGAAGCACCACTACACAATATGGGTATATCAGGACCTTGGGGAAGCTCTGTGATCACATTTTAAAAGAGATAGGAGGAAAAACAACCATCACATTTGTGAGGAGCACAATTGTGAGGAAAGCAATTTTTAAAAAGTGTTAACAACAACAACAACTTACAATGTCAACAACAACAACAAAACCTCATCCCTCAAAATAGCAACATATGTTCCACCTCATAACACATTTGATTTCTCTAGTTTTGTTTCTTTCCCATGCATCAGCCTTCCGGTAGAATTGCAATAGCATTCGTGCGAAGGGAATGGTTCCATACCAGTGAAGCTGTCTTGTGAGCCCCTCTGAGAATTAAAGTCCAAAAGCAAAGGGAACTTATAGCAGACTAGGTCCATTCATAAAGTAGAATTGTGAAGACTACTGTGACTACAAAACTCCAGCACATAATTGATTTGCTTTTATTTGTTTCCTGTCTCTGAATTAAATTTTAATCTTTTTCCTGAAGGGAAATAAATTGTATAATACATCCCAGGACTTGGGACAGTGTTTTAATCGATGTGGACTCCTCAAGAAACAATAAAGATAAAAATCAAGACTACAAGTAAATTTTATTTGGCCCTAAAAGTAAATACAAAATGAGCAAAGGCAAATGTTCAGAATGAATTGCATGTTGTTATTTTGGGGGATAGGGTGAGGGTGGCAGAATCTGTATTCTCTTAAGCAACTAATATGTGCGTATCTCACTCCCTCTTGTTAGACGGTTTCTTGATTGTATTTTCTTTGTATTTGATTCCCAACAGTACCCAGTATGTTAACATAAAAGTAGATATCTCTCAATAATGACTTTTTATATACAATGAGAGAAAAAATCTTGAGATAGATTAAAAATATATATATTTTCTGTTTATTTGTGGGGTTTGGAAATGGATAAATTTGTCTACCATGAGAAAAAGTTTGCAGACTTTGATTAAAACATACTTTTCACAATATCTAAAGGTTTTACTCTGAAAAAAAAATATCTTTAATCTCTAAAGAAGGACTAAGAGACAGTGCAGAGATTGATTGCTTTGTTTTTAATTCTTCTACTGAGATTTCACTTCTTCTGTTTCTTCTCACTGCATGCTCCCAGGGCATGAGTCCAGGACTTGAAAAGAACAGAGGGTTATTACATTCTCCCCAGGCTCATCCTCAGCTAGCATGCACATTTAAAAAAGATCCTATCTATGCCTTTCTTGGAGAAAGCAGGAACAAGATAGTAAGCAAAATATCTTTAAAGGATTGAGCACAACACAGATAATACCGGTACCAACAGCCATCTGAGAAATAATGCTGTCCATCTGTCCTGATAGGTAAAAAATATTGATAGGCTGCACAATGGAACAGGAAAATACTTTTATAGATTTTCCAGTTGCTCCAACTTCAGGTTTTTCATAGTGCCATTCATTCTATTACTTTGTTAATTTGTGAAATCTCAGAAAAAAATTATTTCAAAGTATACTATAAATTAGATTTTTGCTATAGGGTGTTCAGAATTCATAGAAAAGAAAGCTATAGAGGAAAAATAAATACATGTCCAAGTATCATTTAGTTGGTTATTCTGGTGTGATAATGAAAATAACTGTAGATGTTAAGAAACTTAATTGTTGATGGTTTGCTAGATCACATCCTTCAAAAACCATCCTAGTATATCAAATCTAGAGTCCAAATTTTATCTTAGTACATGGTTATATGTCTTACAAGGGTGGCAGAAATAGTAAAATTACTACTATGTACTATCTGATACATTCTTTGATTGGTAGGATTAATAAACCTTTGTTTAGAGTTTTGGGTATCGAACTTTGCTGTCTATTAATCTAGTATATCTAGAGTTGGGACATTTTTTCATAGAAACATGAAATGATAGAGATAGAGGTCACCTGGATATTTTCCTGATTCTTGGAGGAAATGACAATAAAGATTTCCTAATATCCGAATCAGACATACTTTGATCTTTCAACTCAGTCTCACCATTATTTCCTAAGATGTTTCCAAAATGAAAGATCAAAACCTAAATGAGGTCAGTGAAATAAAGTAAAAAGTGTGGTGCAAGTTGCTGATTATGTGGTAAGTACAACTTAAGTGTTTATTTTGTGAGCATTTTGAATTACAAGACAGTTATTTTTACTTTCAAACATTTTAAAATTCAAAAGTAATAAAACCAAATAGAATGCCTCTTAAAGAGGTTGCTTTTTATTATCTGTGGAAGGCAAGTTTTGACATAGTTCCCAATTTCACAGCAATCATTTCCTTAAGATTTATATCTCCTATCCCCCAAATCCCAAGCCTGGAGGCAATGTTTAGACGTGACTATACCATTTCCTCCAGAGTTGACTGTGCCAGGAGTGGGCAAGTGATCCAAGTTTCACCAAATTCCCTCCAGTAAAATGGAAAATAACATCAGTGGATATTTTGCACCAGGTGGTTGGTACTGAAAGGAAATTCATTCTTTGTTACCTGTTCTTCATGGGGTGAATTCTAACCCCCACTGCTATCCATCCATTGGCTTCTAGCGGCAAAGATCCTTCCTATTGTGTAGTCACTTCTTATGGTCCCTGCACCTATGTTATTCCTCCAGGCTTCTCAGATCCTATGTATTTCTCTGCCAGGATATGCATAAACTTTTGCTTTTCCTGCCTGCGGTGCATAGGAAGCTAGAGGTGCTGCTTCACTCTTGTTTACCAAGCCACCATCCTTGGCAAATGCTAGACTATCACTCTCATGCTATATTGAGTACGGAGCTGAGCCATATCGCAAGGTTCTCCTAAAGACCACAGGTGCCCCCAGTGCTAGCCAAAGATGCCTTCTCACATATATTGATATGTATGCAGGCTGTCAGTCTGTCCAGCAGATTTTGGACTTACCAGTCCTCAAAATTCCTTGTAATAAATTTCTCTCTTGCTACACACACACACACACACACACACACACACACACACACACAGACACACACACCCTCCTGGCCCTATTGGTTCTCTTTCTCTGGAGAACTCTAAGCAATATACTTCCCCTGTGTCTGGCACCCTTCCTAATATGATGGATGAACAGATGAACAAGCCTTTGAAGATAATTGTCTGCCTCAGAAGGCCAACTCTAAATAGGTTCAATTCAATAAACACCTTAAATAATTTGCATAAGTTTACAACTCAGGCTGGGCTTCTGTATGATCAAATCTTATCACAGGTTTTCTGTGTCAATTTAGGATGGCATGATTAGAAATAATAAAAGGTAATCACTACCCCCTTCTCAGTGATCTCAAACTCAGTTGCAGAAGAGTCTGAAGGTTAACAACTCTTAGAGTTTGAGGGTAACTTAACATGGTAAAACTACACTTGACTAAAGTCTTGTCGTTCTCAATATAATTGCCCGTATGTTATGTTTAACCCTTTCAAACAAATGATACAGAGGATGAAGAAGGAGCACATCATTCTACAAGTAGGGAAAAATAAGCTGGAGGATTTTAAGTATCCGGAATAATATAGTAGCAGATTTGGAAATGTTTCCTATTCTTAGTCTAAATTTATTCTTTTATATTATGTTACTTAAGTCAATATGCCATATAATTGAATTTCTTAAAATGGGATATGACACAAGATTGAGACATTTTAAAAGTACCCAAGGTACTTTTCCTGTAAATGGGCAAATACAAAAGTATGTGTATATGCTATTGGTTATCAAAGATTAAAATAGTGAAAAGTAAAAGCATGTTCATGCTCCGTCAGAAGGAATTAAAAAATTTATGATACAATAATATAATTTTAAGCATATCTTTGATAATTCATAGATATATATATGTGTATATAAATTCACATGGAAACTACTTTATATCATTCATTCATTCAACAGTTGTGTACCTACCATATGCTGGGCACTGATCTAAGTCTTTAAGATACATCAGTGAATGAAACAGACAAAGATCCTAGGCCTTGAGTATGTTATAGGGGGTGACAAATACTAAATAATAAACGTGCTAAATAAGTCTATGAAATAGATGTTAGGGCTGTTCTAGGAATAACAGATGAAGTAGAGCCAGATAAGGAGCATCAGTGGTTCTAGGGAAGAAGGAGAGAGAAGGTTGCTCTGTTAAGGGGAATCAGCAGAAGGATGCTGGAGCAAACGTTCGAGATCAGTGAGGAGTTAGCCGTGTTGATGTGTGATGGAAGCCCACTCCCGGCAGCGGGAACAATGAGTGCAAACCCTAAGGCAGGAAGGTTTGTGGTGTGTTCAAGGGACAGAAAAGATCCTGGTGTGGACAGGGCAAGAGTCAGGGGGAGAGTAGTAGGAGAGGAGGTCAGAGAGGAAGGGCGCAACCATCATACAGAGCCCTTTGGTTATTGTAAGAACTTGGGCTTTATCTTCTTTGAAATAGGGCACTCACTGTTTATAGGTTTTAAACAGAGTATGAACATGATACAACTTATGTTTAAAAAAATCACTCACTTTGGGTGCTGTATTAAGAAGGGTCTTTAAGGGAGAGGGGTGGGGGAAAGCAGAGAAACCCCTTAATAGGATACTGTAGCCATCCAGTGAGAAAGGGCGATGCCTAGGTCCATGTGGAAGCTGTGGAGGTGATATGTGGTCACGTTATCCATATATTGTAAGTGTAGTGCCAGTAGGACTTCTTGATAGATTTAATGTGGGGAGAGCAAGAAGGAGAGGAGTCCAGGATGATCCAAACTTTTGGATTGAACAGGTAGAGGTTTGGCATTTTTGACAACCGAGATAGAGAAATCTGTGGGGGAAGCAAGATAGGCTGTGTGAGAAGGGGATCTGGAGCTCAGTTTCAGAAACGTTGAGTTTGAAGGGCCTCTTAGTCATTCAGTGAAATATCCGGTAGGGAGTTAAAGGGAAGAGAAGGGAGAGAGATTCTGTTTTTTTTTTTTCCACATTGGGAAATTTTGATAATTTAAATTGACATTCTAAATTTTATCTATAAGTCCTTAGTAAATGTCTTAATTTGGTAGAAACCCATAGGTGCTTCTAAATAGCACCACAAAATTATAAAAATTGGTAGCAATCAGTATTTTATAATTCCTCTTTTATTCTTCTTCTGCAGGAAAAACTAACGAGTAGAGCGCAACCAAAAAACCGGGTGACTGCATCACACTGCTTTACGCAAGCTGCCTGTGCTTGAAGAACAGATTTAAAGCAGACCACATGCTTTCAACTTTGTGTATTTAGGAGCCAATTACAACCTCCAAACACTGAAAGGAAGGAAAAAATAACACAGATCATTTTTTTTTCTTTAACAATTACAACACATTTCAACCATTCACTGGGTTCTTAGATCCGACTGAAAACCAAAAGTTCACATATACCTAAGATTGCTCGGCTGAGATCACTATTCTGAAAGCTTTCCAAAAACTTTAGAAGCTTCTCTAAGGTCAACTCAAGCAAAACATTTAAATCTATCATCCATTATCAGTGCTCAGGCATCATCAACCTGTGTGTCCTTTAACTGTATGGCAATAAACATTTAAAATTCCAAATCCTGCATTTTTGGAAGATGTTCCAGAAATGAAAGTGGAATTTTTATATGCTGTGTCCTGTAGAAACAGTTCTAAATCTTAATAAATATGAGATGTACACCTCATCACTCATGGCAGCACACAGTGATCTTACCTACGGGCTATGGGCTTTCTTGATGGAAATACCAGCTCTCAGTGAACACATAGGGTCAGAGCTGTTTCTATCAAATAGGCAAACCCATAGGCCCTAAATGGCCTGTTAGCCAAGCAGACATTTATTGCAGATTCTGATTGCACAGGGTGTGGCCAGTTAATACCAGCTGTACTGGCCTCAGTGAAGGTACAGGTCATTAGGCAGCGCAGGCAGCCTCAGGGCACATATGCTGTTTGATTTTGACTTTAAACTATGCCCAGCGTACCTACTGCAGGGGAGGAGATCATCAGCATATGCTGGCAGGTCTTGAGCCCTAACAAGCTGGTGGAACAGAAGTAAAGGATCAGAAAAAGCAATGAAAAAACAAAGGAGCATTTATAGACCTTTATACATTGATGGTTAGATCAGCGTTTCCTGTTTTAAAAGCATTAATGAGGTCCTAAGCTCAAAATTTTAGTGTACCACCTGGTTAGCCAGTATGCGCTGCTCCAAATATAATCATGAATACAGAGCCGAGAAGGGAATTGTGGTGAGGCTAACCTTGGATTCAAGAGCTTGAATGTCCACAGGCTTGAGTGTCATCCCTACCACGTGGGCTTCATTTGGCTATGCACTGGGCAATTACGTAAGAGACAGAATCTTCCCTTAGGAGGCAGGCTATTTTTAAGCCTAAGTATTTTCATAACAACAGGCAGTAGAAACAGTTCTTAAGTAAGACTCAGGGCTGAAAATACAAGAGAGTCACTAGATGGAGCCCACACTCAATTCAGTTTTGGGGTGTTGAAAACATATGACTCAAAAACAGGAGAAATTAAGATGCGTTCAATAATGCAGGATGTGAAACAAAGGCACCTAAAATAAATCTGGCAGTGAGGATGCCTTCACTGCAGATTCCTGAATGCTGTGAGAGGACAGCTGTGTCTATAATGACACTGTCATTGCAGAATTTCTGATAGGCTCTATGAAACAACATAGTTGGATGTCCTTTAGAATGGACAATGGAAGAGGAGATCATTTTCAGCCTTCGAGTTGGATTAATTATGATGCTGTTTGGACCTAGTTCAGAGTCTTCTGAGAGTGTTGTTCTGGGGCAAATTCCATTTGGCTGCTGGGGGTCCCAGGAGGATAAACCGAGAAGCAGGGGCTGATATGAAATGGGGAGCCCTCAAGAAGGTAGATATGTGGCTGGAGAGACTGATGATTTCCCCACTGACAACAGTAGCAAAGTCCCTGATTGGCTACAGGTCCAGGGTTGGCAAATTGTTCCTATAAAGGGATGGCCAGCGAATACTCTTGGCTTTGCAGGCCAGATGGTCTTTGTCACAATGACTCAATGCTGCTGACGTGTAGTACAAAAGCAGCCATAGACAATATGTAAACAAATGAATGTGGCCCTGGCCCATGAAACTTTACTTATGGACAGTGAAATTTGAATTCCAGATAATTTTCATGTGTCAGAAAATTTACTCTTCTTTGACTGTTTTCCAAGCAATTAAAATGCTGAAGCCCATTTTTATCTCTTTGGCTGTAATAAAGTAGGAAGCAGGCTGCCCACAGGCTGCCATCTTTTCCTAACACCTGTGCTAGGTTGAAAGGTAAGTCCAATGTGTTAAAATCTGAGCTCATTTTGCCCACCTGTGATGTTTCCACTTTTAATGGGGGGACATCTGTCCAAGTTATGCTTTCTGGACTCTCCTATCCATTATCTCTGGATTTATTGATTGTTGATGACACCATTATTTCAAATTTCTCAATTGGACAGAACTAAGATTGAAGGTCCTAACCACAGGTAGTTTGTGTATAATTATTGTCTATTCTTACATTTTTCTTGAACCAGTGGGGTTGATAATATGGTCAGGTATGCCCCATCTGCAGACTTACAAGAGGTCTGTAACAGAATGTTTTCTTTCTCTCCAGGAAGCCCATGTAGCAGGGAAAATTGACTTCATTCCCAGTGCCAGGTGAATCCTGATTATGCCTAACCCATCATTCTCAACCCCTCCAACAATGACTGGTTCATAAATTTTGGCTTAAGCCAGGGAACGTTTGGTAACTGTTACTAGTTGGAGGTGGACACAGTAACCTGAATTGACTCAAATCTCTTTACAAGGTTGGAGATGTTTTTCCCCTCTTCCACTGGATATGAACAAGAAAGCGTGTTGCCATGTAATTAATGTTGGCATCGATCTTGTGAGCATGAGGGCGCACACCTGAGGACAAAGCAGGCATGCTGAGGACACAGAGCTGAAAAGAGAATGAGATGTTCTTCCCAGAGCTCTGACTCACGTGTAAGGAGAACTCGCCTTACCTCTGGATTTCTTATTTTGTGAGAAAATGTATTCCTTTATTATATGAGATTTCTGTAGCTTGTAGTAGAAATGAGCTACATAAAATGGGACAGAAAAGTGATTTTATATTTTAGTTATTTCAAAAACAATAAATGATTATATGGAAAAATATAGATAAACAAAAAGGAAAAAAATCCACCATCAATGGACAATCAAGTTTAGCGTATTATCATGTTGTTCTAGATGTCTTGCTACATACATACATACATGTGTACATGTGTTTTCCATTAACAGAGGCATAATATGCATGTTTATATTTATTTTTTAAATTTTAATTAGTTTTAAATTTACAGAAAGTTACTAAGTTAGTTCAAAGTGTCCCCATGTACCCCATGCAAAGTGTATTATGTAGCATGATGCACTTATTATAATGAATGAACTTACATTGATATGTTATTGTTATTATTAACTAAGGTTTATACTATATTCATATCACCTTAGTTTCACATACTATCCTTTACATAATATCCCTTCCCTTTGGGTACAAGATTGCCAATATCCCAGATAGAAGTAAGGAGCGATAGTGACATAGAGGATATGCCCTCAGACACCAAGTAAATCTCAATAAGTAAATCTCAGTGAGTACAGGTGCATAGATTAAACCTTTCCGATTCAGGTTTCTACAAGAGTCCTTCCCAACTCAGATTGGAGATGATACTTACTTTTTTCCAGTCCCACAGAGAGGACCACAAGTGGGATTGAAGCATTCAGTTTGTAGACCTCAGCAGGGTAAAGCAGATTCAATGATTAGGACAGAATTGACTAAAACATCAAGACTTAAAGAAAACCTGACATTTGACTTAGTTGTGGTAAAGAGTGACAATTGTTGACAGGTTACAACTCTAAGATTTTAGTGTTAATTGGTTATTGGTGGTTAAACACATTCTCTTTCAAATGTTCCAGTGGAAGGGACCCAGGAGAGTTCCTCAAACCCAAGACCCTGTGTGGTATAGGAGGAATGGATTTTGACAGCTCAGCAAGCCGAGCTTCTCTGATCCTCCAGAGCTAAAGTGAGAATTATGCTTATTCAGAATCCAGAATGGATGGCGGGGAAGAGACAGGCAAGGTGAGAAGGAAAAGGTGTCTCAGGCCACTTTTACTCTATGTATACTATTTGCATTTGTAATACAATTATATCTTGATTTTGTAATTTTAAATGTCTAATTTTTAACCAAGAAAAGAAAGAAGTTAATTTTTAAGAATACTTTTCTCCATTGAGTACTTGATTTTCTTATACGGGTAAAAGCTCAGAGTAAAGATGGACTCTGGTAAACTCTTCAACCCAGCTCAGTGTAGAGTAAATGTACACTTTATAGGCTGTTCTACCAAATAGGAGACCTTCCATGGAGCTGTGTACTCTGTATTTCCATAGAGATGTCTTAGAGTTCATTTAAACACAAAACACCCTATGGAGGCCTAGTACCTCCACATCTACTTAATTTAAAGATAAATTTGGGTAGTAGTTACAGAGAAAGCCTGCATGCTTCACTGGGCTTACACATTTTGCCCCAGGGCAAATAGATTTGGGAAAATCTTGCTAATATAGTTTAAAAATATGTATATTTTCAAAAAAGGACATTCACAGTTTGAATCAATTTAAATATTTTAGAAAATTCTTTTCTTTATGTATTATCAATACACATGGTAGAAGAGCAGTCTTCATTCACAGAGCTTGATAGGTAAAACTTGAATATTAGCTAAATTTTATTCTTTTCTTTCACTGCTTAATATTCACTTGTTAGTTTGAATCAGGGGCACATTACCTAGAGTGTGTGAATTTTAGAGGATATATAATTATATTTGCAATTAACAACTACTGACTTAAAAAAAAGCTTTATAAGATTAAAAGCCCATATAAATGTGTTTTCAGGCAATTAGAGAATGATGTCATTAAAATGGTGGGTTTATTATACATTCTTAATTTTTAATTTAAAATAAGATTTTAAATTTAATTAATTAGTTTTCATTTGCCTTCAGAAAGCAAACATACAAACATATTCCTCTGTTTTCCAATAGAGGTCAGTATCAAGAAAGAAAAGAGCTAGTGGTTTAATGTAACTATCTTGCAGTACAAAAGGGAGGATTCTTTTCCCTTCTTTCCAGGTTCATGTACTCAGGCTTTCTGTAGCTCGTGCAAGCAGTCCAACCATGGAGAGTGGTTTTAAATCACACACTGGTTATGATTTTTGGAGGAGAGGGAAATTCATGTAATTAGTGAATTAGATAGGCATTATGGTACTTAAATCAAAGAAAATAATAGAGGGACTTCTGAATATTTTCCAAATAATACCTATTTACTTTTGTGTTTGTGTGTGTGTGGCTTTCATTCTCTCTCTCTCCTATCTGAATAAAGTCTAATACCTCTTCTTTTATTTCCATTTCTTGATCTTAATTTAACACATGATTTTATGTTTGTAAATGAATTTACATATTTTCACATGGCATTTTGATCTTTGAAACACAATATATCTTTAAGTGATGAAAACATGACTCGTCCTTGTCATTTATTCTCTTTTCACTATCAGAGAACTTTGATTTATCTTATGGAAGGTATCCAAATACGATGCCCATATCAAATTTTGAATAAACACTAGTTATCAGAGTTTTCAAACTAGTTCTTCAATAAAATATGGAATTCAATGTTGGAAAAACAGAATTTAGAATTTTGTTAAAAACGGGAAGGTCATTTAAACTGAAATTTGTATTTAATCACGCATTATCGGTATTCATTGAGTCTTAATAAATTTTAACATGATATTTAGTTCACAGAGAAGATCCATTACTGATGCATGAAATTTCAGAACCAAAATCACAAGGAAGCAATGATGTCTTCTTATACACAGAGGAGAAGTATAATGGCCTGGGGAAGAATGGTTGATAACATTTATATCATGCTTGCCACTTTCTTCAATTATTATCATTACACTAGTCAAAATTTACCCTTTTCTACTTTTCTACTTCAGTATTTATGTATACCTAATTTATCAAAAGCAAAATGAAGAAAAAAATCTCATACATTTATTATTTACATTTCCTTTTTCTGTGATGGAAACATCAAAAATAAGTCCAGTATCCTGTTTTTGTTTGCTCTAGTATCTCACGGTCTATGGTTAAAAGTAGCCATGCAGCAGCCTGAATGCTTTGCTGCTTCAATATTTTTTCCACCAGGTATCCTAGTTCATCACTCTTAAGTTATGCATTCCATAAAGTTCTAGGACATGGAAACAATTCTGCTAAGGTCCTTACGACTTTATATTAAGGGTGGTATTTATTCCCATTTCCAGTATCTTGTCCCTCTTTTCTGTCTAAGACTTCATAAGAATGTCTTTTACTGTCCACATGTCTATGCACATTTTTGTCATGAACACTTAAGTGATTACTAAGAAGAATCAGATTTTGCCTATAGTTCTCCTCTTCTTCTGAGCCTTTACCATAATCACCATAATGTTTTATTCATAGCAAACTAGGCATTTTCCAGCCTCCCTCTCCAAATTCTTCCTGCCTCTATTCATTACCCATTTTCAAAGCTGCTTCCACATTTTCATGTATTTGTTATAGAAACAGCCCCATTTCTTGGTACCAAATTTTCTGTTTTATTCCATTTTATGCTGCTGTAACAGAATACCACTGACTGGGTAATTTATAAAGAAAAGAAATTTGTTTTCTAGAGGCCAGGAAATCCAAGAGCATGGCATTGGCATCTGGCCAGGGTCATCACATGATAGAAGGCAGCAGACGGAACCGTGAAAGGACGCTTGAATGAGGGAGACAGAAAATTTGGCTGAACTTATCTACTTATCCTTTTATGAGGAAGCTACTCCCAAAATAACTAACCCAATCTTGCAATAAGGGCAATAATCCGTTCATGAGGGCACACCCTTCATGACCTGATCACCTCTTAAAGTTCCCACTTCTTAATCCGTTACACTAGCAATTAAATTTCAACATAATTTCTGGAGGGGAATGTTCAAACTATAGTAGGTACCAACTCCTGGATTGTTCAAAGTTCATTAAAGAAGAAACTCACATTACCTCTTTGAGAAGGTATTGTCTGGCTATTAACATTTCATGCTAAGTGTAGGGAGTTCTTTGATATAAAATTTCAGTAGATTGTTATTTTAATGCCCACATTTTCTTCCTACTTTCTATTTCTATCTACTGTGATTCTTTAGGGACAAACTTAATTCCTCTGGAGCTAAAGCCCCTACTATTCAAACTCTCTGCTAGGTCCCATACAGAAGTACTTTACCAGTCACTATTCACCTATAACTTAGCTTTCTAACTCCCAAACAGCTTCTATCTTTCTAAGTATTTCCCTCCTATTCTACACTTGGTGATAGATACATACCTTTTATTCCATTACTTTCAATGCAGTAAGTTTTTAGGAGGGAGAGGAGATAGGCTCGTAGGGCCAATACATTATCTAGAATTGGAACTCTCCTTTGTTTTTTCCTTAATTTTACCATTAGCTATAATAGAAAATTGTAGAAGTTTTAGAAATCTGTTTTTTGATGGTATGGTTTTGTTTTGATTTATTTTATTTAGTTTTAGTATTCACAGCTCCTGAGAAAGCAAACAAGAAACTTTCTAACTCCATTAACAATAGATGATTCCCAAAGCTTCTAAGAGTGCTGCAGATAAAACCTATAATCATTGTTATAGATAAAAGCATATATTGTGCACTCATGTTCATGGCAGCACTATTCACAAGAATGAATGTGGAAACACCCACGTGTACATTGACCAATGGAAAGATAAACAAAATGTGGTATATACATATAATGGAATATTATTCAGCCTTAGAAAGGAAGGAAATTCTGACACATGCTATAACATTAATGTATCTTGAAAATATGCTAAGTGAAATAAGCCTGTCCAAAAAGGA
Source organism: Lepilemur ruficaudatus (assembly GCA_963574885.1). Lineage (NCBI taxonomy): Eukaryota > Metazoa > Chordata > Mammalia > Primates > Lepilemuridae > Lepilemur > Lepilemur ruficaudatus. The sequence goes on along the minus strand of CAUYRT010055370.1, from coordinate 1,434 downwards.
CAAATATTGTATGGTTCAACTTCTATGAGATGTAAAGAGTAGTCAAATTCATGAGAAATAAAGTAGAATGGTGGTTTCCTGGGGTTGCGGGAAGGGGAAGATGCGGAGTTAGTGTTTAATGGGTACAGAATTTCAGTTTAGGAAGTTGGAAAGTTCTGCAGATGGATGGTGGCAATGGTTACATAACAATGTGAATGTACTTAATGCTACAGAACCTTGCACTTAAAAATGATTAAAATAGTAAATTTTCTGTTATGTATATATTACCACAACAAAAAATTATTAAAAACGTATTGGAAAATGTACTTCATTTGTTGAAATATACTTTTCATTTTTTTATCATGATGGCATATATTAGCAATTGAGGAAGGTTCTGCCTTTATATTTCTGTTCCATCCTCTTTATATATATATTTTCTGGCTCCTTCTTGACTTTAGAGAAAATAAGATTTTCTCATTTCCAAAACCTACACAGTTGGAAGATCCAAATAAATGGGTTTTAACTAACACTCTCCATGCCCCATCCACTCTGCAGGGTGAAGAGAACAGACCAGCTCTTTGAAGTTTGCAAGTATTCATTTTTTATTATCTGTGACAATACTCTGATACTTCAATTTACAATATAAAAATGCTAATTTTATACTCTATATGAATCACTTTTTTTGAAAAAATAAGCTATTTTATCAATTGCATCCTTGCTTAAATACACCTTTTTTATTTGTTTGTTTTGCCTAGATATTATTCTTGGCTTTCAGTTCAGTAATATGTCAGATTCTAGATCCAAACACTTCTGGTTCTCCTACAGAATCTTACATTTAACAACCATTTGACTTTTAGAAAATTGCTTACCCTCTCTAATGCTCAGTTTCCTCAACTATAAAATGGAGATAATAGCTACTTATGAGAGCCATTGTGAGGGTTCATTGAGTTAATGCACATGGGAACTGGTAATCTGTAGTCTCTATCAGCTATTTAAGGCCAAATTGCAGTTAGATTCAAGAAAATTAGGCCTTTCAGTATCAAGTAGTTGTATGCATATAAAAAAACTTATGTAAAACAAATTATTTTAATGCCATGAGTGGCTAAACAAAGACAACATAAGGATTTTTTATAATTTCAGTTTATTAAACTCAAAATTAGATAACTCCCTCTTTGCAAGTACAGTTTTATATAAAGTGATTGTCATTGTTAAGCACATTTTAATTAGGCAGAAAAATTCAGCACGTTTTAATAAATTATTAAAAACAGCATCTCCTGGGGAAGCAGTCTTTAATTTAATCTCCATATCTCTACCAATCTGAATATTTCGACAAATATTGTATACTTAATCTGTATCAAAAGTTTCAAAACACATTCTCAAAAACCAGCCCATTTGAATTTGAATTTTTAAACTTTAAAAGAAATTAAAATGGCATCTGTCTTTGGGGGAAAAAAG